>JAZHYW010017985.1:0-11175 GCA_037355805.1 Ixodes ricinus
TTTTCGTAGCACCCATAGAAACAAAGGCTGCACTTAGTTTGATAATTTAATTGCTTCGTGCCTGCTTTATTTTTCGCACAAGAATAATTAAGTTATCTCTCGGCGCATGGGCTTGTATTTAAAATTAATCGAATTATGCTGACGACAGTATAGCACTCAAACCTTAGACGGTTTATAAGCAGGGTATATGGTTCGTTCCCCAAAACGCTACTTTTCGAAATCTTTTTAGAGTATGACGGAGGCTATTAGGTCTATGCGTAAGAACGTAAGCGTAAAGGCTGGTTCACACATTTGCGTGAGTTCGACCAAGTGCGACTGTAAAGGCTTGCGACGTTAATCTTTTTGCGGATTGTTAGGGCAACTGGGCAGTTGTAAGCGGCTTAACACCCTGCCGCCATAGCAACCCGGAAGATGATTAATGTCGCAAGCCGGTGCAACACGCACTCGGTCGGACTCACTGCAAGTGTGTGAATCGCCCTTGAGGTCGAATTTCCATGCCAATATTCTTTACAGCCAAGGAAAGAGCAGCTGTGCCCCAAAAAGGAAAGAGTAATTATTGCCCAACCCGGAACACCGGCCACAGGTTGTGCAACGCGACTTGCTCACTGAACACCAAGTCGTCTATTAGACGTCTCCAGACGTCTTGACAAGACGAGCAAGAAATCTTGTGTAACCTAGTACGTGTCTTCGCAAGACGTGATATAGCCTAAGACGTCTTGAGTCATCTTGTAGCCGACCTCTAGACTTCATAACGCTCCCTCTTGTTTGGGCTGCAAGAAGTCTTGCAAGGCGTCTCCTAGATATCTTAGAGACAGCTACAAGACTCCTTGCATGATGTCTTTAGGACGTTTTAAAGACAACTGAAAGAAGTCTTCGAAGATGGATTAGCAAGACATTATACAGCCCAAGACGTCTTGAGATGTCTTATAGATATAGCCTCTAGACATTCATAACGCTGCCTCTTTTTTGGGCTGGAAGACATCTTGCAAGACACTTTGTAGACGACTTCAAAACAGGCACAAGACGTGTTTTCTTGCAAAATGTCGGTCAGGCGTCTGAAAGGCAACAATAAGTCTTAGAAGATGTCTTAGCAAAACATTATATTGCCCTAGGCACTTGAGACACATTCAGGCCGTCTTGTAGACGTCGTAACGCTCCTCTTTTTTGTGCTGCAAGGCGTCTCGAGGGCAGGGCCGGATCAAGGTAACGGCTAAGGGGCTGCAGCCCCGGGCCCCAGGGTTGTCAGGGGGACCCCGTGCTGGCCCCTGAAATAAAAAAAGAATATATATATATATATATTGGTCGTTTTCTATTTAAGACATATTTGAGCCAAAAATCAGAAGGAACACTCAAAAGGGTTCTTGGCGCAATGGCCTTCTCGCATCCTTCCATTTTTTTTTTTTCAGCGGGGAGATGGGTATGTTGTAAAGGTCCGGTCTCTAGAGACGCGTGCCAAAGCACAAAGGTGTAACGCGGCCTCCTACGCCCCATTGTCACGGAGGGTGCGAAGCCGTCGACGTTGGCGGTCCCGTTCATATTTCTTTTAATTGAAACTCGATGGAGGGACGGCCATGGAGGGACGGCCTTTTATGTACTGGGGCCCCCTTGGCGTGTTTTACGCACAACGGTGGCCCGGAAGTAAGGGTCCTGCAACAGCGCTTTGACTGATTTTTAATTTGCACCGAACCTAAGCGCACTGAACGTAGTAACTTAATGAAACTTTTCTTTTCGCAAAATTCGCTTTATTTTAAAAGTTATAGGAAAATTAGAATTACAAAAACAAGCAAAAAATAACCGCTTTCATGACGTCGTAGGTCCTGGCTTGAGTGGCCGTGAACTAGAGGAGGTATAGTGAGCTCATCGAGCGCTCACGGCTGCCGCACTTCGTGTCGACGGCTCGAGAGGGCGCCACTAAACCGTGTGTTGGATAGGCTGTATGAAGCGGGCGGCCAGGGCGACTCGCATTGCATTTGCTGCGCGATTAAAGACTATTTTGGCATAACACTTCATTGGCCACAAACGACAGCAAACACGGGGTAAAGACCAGTACAGGACGGGAGCCACTTCGCGCTGCCATACCGCCAAATGGCCTTTGTACGCTCCGGGACCTTTCTACGCTCGCCGTTCATCGGCGCCTCATCCCACTAGCCCTTTCTAATATGCGCCGCTTTTTCCGCTGCTTGGTGGCGGGTATGTCGACGGGTCATTTCTTGTTTCCGTACTTTATAAACTGCATTTGTTTCTTTTCTGATCTAAAATACTGAACAAAAACTACTTTCATACATATTTGAAACGGTTCGCGACACTTATATTTTGTATCTCGACTAAAAAAAAAGCTTTTAGCGGCTCTGACCAGTAGTAAGCCCAGGACCTAAGACGTCACATTTTGCGCGCTTTCGGTACCGCGGGTCGCTCTCGTCGGTGGAGGAGGTTTCCGCGTCGTCCGGTTAAAATATGACGCACTGATATTTAGTGACTCTCTCCGTGCCCGCTGGCTTGCCCGAACCCCAAGGGACGTGGAAACCGCAAAAAGGTAGACGCTTAAATATGATTGCAGGGTTAAGCAAGTGTTGCCAAGGACAAAGGTCCATGTGGTTTACTACAGAATGATACAGTTTAAAACAAGCAATAGGATGCTGGTAAACATTCCGGACCCTGAATCCACAGCCACAAAGGGTCGTTTAAAGGATCCGAGTTCTTGAGACGCCCCACAACATTGTGGGGCGGTGTCGGGGTCGTGTGGAGTCGGTGTCGAGTCTGCTAGTGTGAGTGAACACTCTTCCTTCCTCCGACTATTACGAGCACTGCAATGGTTTCACCAACCTCTGAGGTATGACCTCTTATTCTTTAACTTTGTGTCATACATCCAAATGGCCGCTAAGCTTTAGATTACTGCCTATAGAAGTAACAAAATTACTACCTAAACTGATCGAAATATTTTCCCCTTAAAATAAACAACGTATAGAAAAAAGATCTTAGATTTTTAAAATAAATTATTTGATGTAAATGTGTTTGAACAATAGTGGTCAATGTATTATAATTAGAGTTCCGCGTTTTCGATATCTATTTTTCTTCAGATTCGGGGTTATTTATCGGTGTTTATTTTTCTCTTGGAATCGGTGTTTTTCGGTGTTTAATTTCAATGCTGGAAAGAAATCGGTGATTATCGGGGCTTGTGTTGCAAAGCGACTGCATAATTACTAGAAAAACCACGGCACACCCCACATTACACACGTTTATTGTACACACACCAAACACGTCACACAATGCACATACATATGGAAATAACAGAAAGCGTGACGCTTTCAGAAGCATAATATCAAAACTGAAACTTATTGAAAAAAATTGACATGTACATTGTCAGAGACTTGTCAGTCATCGGAGCACGTTCCTTGCGGCTGAGGAAACGCAGTCCAGAAAACGCACGCTCCACGTTCGCGCTTGAAACAGGGATGGCAAGAAAATCAAAAAGAAGCTTTTGACAAGACTGGCCGTTCCTTGCTGTGCGCTCTCACAGAAGCTGCCAATGCATTGCCCTATTGCCCTCCCCCTTCCCCCGCCCCTCTTCGCCTTTCCTCCTTTCTCCCATATACCAGGGAAACCTATGCCTGGACAAAAGACTTGAAAACCGCTGTGCTAAAAAAGATAAGGGAAGAGAACGGGGCAATAAACATGGTTTCAAAAGAAAGGGACGACCCCAAGGACAGTTCAGTGGGGCTGTGTTCCGGGTCAACGAGAAAAGAAAGCGGGCTAGAAGATTCTTTCAGCAAAGCTGCCATTTTTCCGCAGCTTGAATTCGGTGTTTTTCTGTTTTTACCGATTCAGAAAAAAACGCCTCGGGGGTTAATTATCGGTATTTATCGGTAAATACCGAAAATCAAGAACGAAGTGGAAGCTCCTCCCACCCCTTTCCACTTCAGCGGAGCGGAACGGTGGAGAGGAGGTCGCCTCCTCTCCACCGTTCGCCCCGCTGAAGTGGAAAGGGTGGGAGGAGCTTCCACTTCGTTCTTAACCTGTCACCGACTATAGTTTCTCTTCTTACATGTAGAAGTCTGTGTTTAAATGTGGCACGATGATTCAGTTATTAGAAGAACGTCGACAAAGGGGCGTGGTCCCATAGAAACACCGAAATTTCTTTCTTGCAGTGCTGCTCCTTTCACTGTTCAAGTAATTATTTATATAAAGTTGTATTTAGGTCACTTCCAGCCATTCAGAGAAGGAAAGCTCTTTAGTTTCATTTACGAAGCTGCTGAATGTGAATGAAAAGATCTGAATATTTTCCCCGATATTTTATTGACATAAGTTTGCTACCTAAAGTATTACACAATAAAGTGCGGTTAATTATTTGCAAAGCAAATTCAATTCCGCCTCATTGTCAGCAAGAAAAACTTGATTTTCATTGAATATACAAATCTAGAAAAGGCTTCAATAAATGATAATTTGAGAGATACCAACTTCCCAAGATGGTAAAATATACACATTGGCATCGTCGTCGTTACTTCCACCACCATCATCGTCACCATCATGGTCACCTGTTGTTTGTTTTTATGTTTTCCACCACTCTCTTCTGTAACGCCCTCTGGGCCTTGAAGGTACTGAAGTAAATAACAAATAAATATTATCACCATTAGTAGGGACCCTATAACAGCCTCAGCGCAGGACCCCAAAAATGCCTTAATCCGGCACTGAGACAGGGATAAAGGCATTCGTTAAAAGCAAAAAGACGAAATCGTATTGGTTTTGTCTTGACTACAAACGTTTAATGACTTTTTCAAAAACGGGTAGATTTGGTTTTACCTTACCCATTACTTGTGACGCAAGACACCACTCTATTAATTTCGCTTGTTAGCCGTATTGGCGCTGCAAGCAAGAAGCACAAGCATACGCCAGCAGTGCGAGTATCGCTGCGCTCGTGTCCCCCTATGGCTTAGGGGTCCCTGAGCGTGGGGGCCTCCAGTCTAAAACTGCCCTTTGACTGATTCAGTAATTTTTGATGGCGCTCAGAAATGTTCTGGTTATTACAGCGGAGCTGTTAAGGGCTAGTTTCTCCAGGATCGTGTCCCCCGCAAAGAAATGAAGACACCGAACTCTGGACACCTACAGGCCATCTATGAGTGACGGCGGCAAGCCACGTATCTGGTTGCCGCCGTCGCTCGCAGATGGCGGTAGCCTTTCCACTCTGAATTGCCGACTTGCGGCCGGCCATTACTTTCCATTGCACAGCTCCGCTGCTGTTCCTTCTTCACCAGAGTGGAAAGGCTGAAAGTGTTTTTCAATAATTAAAACGTTCATTGACCTATTCTAGCTGATTATCCGACTGACCGTTACGATTAGCCCCTATCTATGTGCAGCTAGCCGTTTAACTCACCTGCACAAACCGCATTAGTGTATCTTTCACTTTAAAAAAATTAATCGGTTAAAGCTCAAAAGAAACATCCTGTATAAGCAAGACACGATATACAGAGCATTCACAGCACTTGTTTATGCAACCATACTTCATCTTTGTTATGGTCATTTTATCACGCTATCCACAATGGAACCTTTCGAAACATCCGGACTGGTGTCACACCTTGATATAGGATCGCACAGCGTGCATCTGTCATGGTCGCCTTAATCATGTATAGGGTGTCTGAAATGACGAGGCTCGATCTAAAACGGGCCGTAAAAATTGGCGCCTGCACGTAGCAATCTAAACTTTTCGTCAAACGTGTATTTCGCAGGTGGGTTTCACCTTATCAAAATTACAATGCGTAGTTCTTTTTTCTAAAGATATAGAGAAAAAAATTGCCAGGGTCAACGGCGGGCGGGAACGCAGATGACCTAGTCGAGTGGCGGGGCGCGTTCGTCGGCGATGATGGCGCTACTTCCTTATCGAGACTGCTCGCAAGATACTGTGGTTGATTAAAATTAATATAATCTTTGTGCAATGTACCTTTGGTTTAAAAATAAGTGCGGTCAAAAAATCAAAACTTAAAGTTTAAACAACGCGTTTGCTTAACGACGGCGCTCTTGTTGCCGACGGATATCGTCTGCGTGTCATCTGCTTTCTTTCGCTGGTCGGCTACAGCTTCCGACGTAAAGTTGCGACGCTGCTCCCGACGCAAGTTTCTTGTCCCTATTTTATCTAGAAAGGAGCTACGCCTTGTAATTTTGCAAGGTGAAATGTGAAACCCGCCTAGTGAAATACACCTTTGAAGAAAAGTTCAGTTTGCTACGTTCAGGCGCCGATTTTTACGGCCCATTATAGATCGAGCGTTGGCATTTCAGACACTTATAGTATATATCCACTGTCCACAACGCAAATTCTTAAAAGCGTCTGTCTCCAACCTTGTCGCACTGGACTCGACACAGGAGTACAACCTACAAGTCTTCAAAAATACTTTGGTACACGACCGTACAACGTCTCTGTCATGGTCACCTTAATCACCTATCCACGATGGAACTCTTTGAATCGTCCGTCTCAATCCCCGTCCCTTCAGAGCCACTCCAGGACCTGTCGGTCGTCCTCCCAGGCGCACTGGACCTCCTTCCAAGTTCCTGCACGGGAGCCGATATCTTCAGCCAGCCGTCCGGCGTGAGCTCGGTCGCCACCCACTCGGGCATCACGCCCTCGGGAAGCTTGAATCTCCGCTCAAACTTTCTCCACTTTTTCGTCGCCACGCCGTCCACGTCCACGGAAGTCCTCTCCTGGTCACTCGCCGTCACAAGCACCGACCCTTCGCGCACCTTGACGGTCACTCCTTCGGGCCTATAACACCCCAGATCCAAGCGAACTCCGAAACCGCCTCCTGGTAGCTTCCGGAACGTCTCGAACTCCGGATCGAGGAAGGCCACCATGAGGCCGTCGCCGCCGGCCTCGGCGCAGTCCGGATGATCCTTCGCGAAGTCGACCCACTCCTGGTCCAGAGTCGGCGCAGTCATCCACGATGCGGAAGGTGTCGAAGCGAGTCTGGACGGTGTCCACTCTGACGTCCAGACCAGCTGGGGTGCTCCATTCCGTGACGAAGTTGACCGGCACGATGAGTTCGGACGTGGCCTTGGGGTCCTGTGCCATCTGCTCTCGGGGCTGGCGCTGGTCTACAACCGTGTCGTCCCTTTACGAGAAGAGCCCGCTCTCTTGTTGACATTCTCTCCTGGAAACGCGCGATGAGGGAGTCAAGTTGCTTGGCCGCGCCGCAAGCCTCCGCTGGCTTGACTCGCGTGCTTGGTGTTGTCGTTTATTTATAAACCACGGCGTTGGCCCACTAGCGCCGCGCAGGGGGAGGGGGACGCGTGAGACGTTCAGGTGGTGCGCATTCTAAGTATCTTTTGCTTTGTTTTGTTATCTCGTTGGAACGGTCTTGGCGCGTTCTGTAGCTTTCCTGTCGCCCACCGTCCCAAACGGTGCGTGATACGCTCAGCTGAGCCCGTACGGAGATCTGCCGCATTGCGCAAACCAGCTCTTCTCCCCCGAAGATGCTGTGTTCGCTTGAGTCAACCCTGGCGAAACGCTGCGCGCATACAGATTGATGGAATATCTCTCACCTGCCAGAATGAGGGGGGCTATGAGTAATGAAGTGTAAAACAAAACAACACGTTGTCGTTCATAGAAAAAAAGAAAAAAGAAAGAAGAGAGGCAGCGAAAGAGAATTTGGTTTGACAGAACGGGTCCACGACCTGGTTATACTCTCATCATTGCTGACATACGTATATGACCTTTGCTAGAGATTCGTATAGTTGACTTCTATGTCCTTTGACTTGCCTCCTGCGCGTTAAAGCCACTTTACTACGCACATTGACATTGGTCTATCTGTATTTGGTAGCAGTGCCAAGTTTGGGAAGCTTCAGATTAAATAACACCGAAATGTCAACTGACCAGAAAGAAAGGTAATGTAATTTACGTTGTGCCAACATTTGAGCGTTTTCCAAGACAACTCTGGAACCGCGGCTCTATACAAAATCACGAAAGTGTAGTAGAAAAGGAAGAACTCGAAGAGGAACCTCCAGCTAGGAGCTTTCAGAGTTGCAGCCGAAGGTGGTTTGTTTAGTTTTTAATCCCTTGGAGGCTAAGTCTATAGCGAAACGTCGGCGACCGCTTTAAGGCCTCAAGGAGGTACGCCCCTTTTCAAGTTCGGGATGCGGAACGTATGCAAAACCTCCGTGGCCTATATACATGCAGCTGGAAAGTCATAAATAACGCAAAGTCTATAGACCCTTCTAATAAAGGGTTCCTTGCCGGTTCCATTTTTGACCCTCCTGGGTATGATCCGTGTTTTGGTCGAGTGACGAACACGCTCGTGTTGGGCTGTGGATATTACAAGCTGGGTTGTACATTAGTAAACTTTTGAAATGGTCTCGCCCCAAAATTGGACCGCAGTGGGAGCACCGTGTGTTCAGCGGTGCGAATCCAGCGCTGAGGATCGCGCGAAGGGACTTTCCGGTCGGAGCGAATTCCACGTGGCACGTTCCGAGCGCTGCGTTGGCTCCGATGAAATCGCGGTATCCGGTGCGGTCCATCCAGAGGCAAAAAGCGGTGCACTGTTGTGAGTGGGTGAAGGGGAAAGTCAGCAATAACGTATATGTTGTATTGTTAAAAAAAGAAGAAGAATTATGCAATGTACATTTCGAAGAGTAAAGTACAGGTTCACCGCTCAATTAATGTAGATTTACAAAGTCACCGTTTAACCAGAACAAACCCTCAACGCATTAGCGGTCACAATATTTATTACGAATGTGCACGTGTAAATGTATTTTTTATTGCTACCAATTTTTTTTCTTTGCTTTTTGCTTCGGGACGATGCAATATACTAGTGCGTGATCGTACATATTTTTATTCATATATATCTCATCATAGCGCTTTTGCACCACGGCTGATGCAACGCGTATACAGCCGAATTAGGCATCATTTTCACTTTATAATGTAATGCAGAAGGAGGGTACCCTGCAAGTAGCTGTTACATTCTACGATTTCCACGCCTCCGCAAACCCTTTGTATCTTCACGTTTGACATCGAGAGTTTTTCACATCATTAGCCTTACAAGCCGTCACACTTATGACCTAGCGTTAATTTTTATGTACGTGACCGCCGTCAGTCGTTACAAAACGTCACTTTTGTCGGCGCGAATTGCCCAGCTCCCTGCAGTGACTTAAGCAACTAAAAATGCTCCGCAAGCGGAGTACATTCAGTTACTTGACAGTTCCTAACAGGCGGTAACAGAAGTCCCGCCTGTTGGCGTGACTTGTCGCCCCAATCTCGGCATAGCCTTGTAAGTTGTGACGCCTACGAGCGACGGTTGAAAGGCGTTAAAGAAGTGGCACTTTTCCACGCCAAGCGGTCGTTACAGGGTTCACAGTGCGCAGCGTGAACCGACATATGCCAGCGGGTACAAGACGTTGGTCGACTCTTTTGCCAACTTTCTGGACGGCGGAGAGCAACCCACGAAAGGTGCCTTCTCCGAGAGGGTACGTTGACTCCCTCCTTTCCAAACACAGAGTAGCAGCTGGCAGAGGCACGAACGTCGAAGACGTGCCCAGGCAGGAACTGACAAAAACGCAGAAAACATAATAAAACAATAAATGAAAGAAATTGAAATGGCGTTGTTTGCATGCGCCACCGTTTGTTTCTTCGCAGCGCGCCGACCTCGCAGCAAGTTCCGCGCGTGGCGGACGGGTCTTCGGGTTGACAGTGCCAGGAGCGGGGCACGGTCCCTCGGCTTGTTTATCCGCGGTCTGGAGCTCTTTCTTTTTTTCTTCTCGTCTTCTTCTTGGACCAGGGACCCGAATACCGAGCGGCCTTTTTTTTGTTTTCTTTGTTTGCTCCCCGCGTCTTCCTTCCTGACAGCGCGAGCGGCCGGCTTTTGCTTGTCTGGTTCATCGCCGGCGCCGACGGCGGCGGCGACGATGACCTCGTTCTTGAATCTTCTCGGGCGCGGGGTTCACGTCGCCGCTGCCTGCCCGACCGACGCTTCCATCGTCTCTCTCCGTTTTGTTCGAAGCGACTCGGGGGCGGCAATGCGGCAATCCCTGGCAGGCAACCAAAATTAGACGCGTTTTGTACCAGGTGTCTCCCGGTCCGGTGGAGCATAGCAGCCTGCCCGTTTAGACTAAAGCGGCAGTCACACTTATAGTTCCTACAGAGTAAAAATGACACCGTGTTGGCTGCAAACATGGTGAGAGAGGAAAAAAAAGAGTAACTGTGGACACGCGCCAAGCATCTTCGAAGCACGCATAGCATAGGCTTCATACATCTTCAAATACGTCTGCAGTACAAGTTTTTCTTTTTTTTTTAATGATCAATGTGGCATGACCGTTACACATAAAAGAAAAACGCCTAGAAAAGTTTTTTTTTTGTACGCTTTACTAGAGGTGTGACAGCGGCTTTAAAAAATATGAAGGCTTTCCCGCAAGGCACTTAATGTTGAGAGCCAATCGCTGTAATCTGTATGGAGCTGGAGCTGGTCGAATGGCGGTGCTGAAAATACGTTTGGATCCAAGAAAGATAAGTCTTGCGCTGTAATAAGGTGGTGAACTGGGCCAGTTGGTTGACGTAATACATGATGGAGAAAACAGCTCAGAAAACACGGACTACGAAGAGGAACAGACACGACAGGACAATGCTGTGTGCACCGAGCGTTGAGTTTCGCCGTGCTCGGTGCCACAGCGCACATCTGTCTCTTTGGGTCTCAACCATAGCCTCCTCCATACTGAAAAAGCCTGGCAGATCGTCACGTGACGCGGCCGCCGAAAGTGAAAAGGTAGAGCGGCAGCAACGATGAGCAGCAGACAAAGTCATGCAACGGGCGCTCCGCTGCGGCGAGACGCCGAAAGACACTTGTCCCGAGCGATGGAATGTCCGCTCGTGCTTCTCGCGTTCCTCGGGCTACCGCTTCTTTCTCGTCGGGTTTGAAAACCACGTTTCGGGTCCTCGCCGCTGCAAAAGCTGTGCGCTGAATACCAGACTCCCCGAGAAATGCTCTGTGCTACCAGCTCCTCGCGCTCCAAATCTGCGACCTGGCGCTCTAAGGCTCCGTCATCGAACTGCCAGGCTTTGTGAGTATCAGAGGAGGCTATGTCTAAACATAATTTCAGCCTCGCCATTCGCCGAGCGGTCTCCGCGCATTGCAGCGATCGGCTTCTCCCAAGTGCTTTGTTGTAAAATGGGCACTCCAGATTTCTAAAGTCAGGGAAACACTGCTC
>JAZHYW010017986.1:0-10970 GCA_037355805.1 Ixodes ricinus
GGTAGGGCGTAAAATAATATATTGTTTTTAAGAGAGAGTCTCTTAGCACCCGTTCACTTGTAAGCCGGCAACCAGTGAAAGCAGCAAACACAGCCGCCATCGCCAGATTTCGGCGACCATAAATTATCACTGCAATTCTGCAGAATAATCGCTGTGCGCCTGCTCCATGTTGACGTCTACTCGCGAGAAGTAGACGTCGCCATGCTTGTTCATGCTTGTCCATGTCCATGCTTTGAAAGCACGCTGCGGAATCGTGGCTGTAGATTTGACGAATTGTCAGCATATGCATGAACGGAGTATAGTTGCATGCAGTACTGAAAAAATGCATAGTCATGAGCGCCGTTTCTTTAAATTTTGTTGAGCAGGTGATCGCACACTCATATTGCTTCAATGTCTTATTAAGTTAATTGTTTTTAAAAGTAACAAAAATAAACAATCCGTTAGCAATAGTTTTAACAAAATTACGTTATATATTACTGCGGCAAAAAAGTAACTTGGCAATGACAAATTTACCTGAAAACTAACGATTACATGTGATCAATATTCGTAACAGTTTACTTCCCGAGTCTCGTACCGAAACGTCACTTGTCTAGAGCAAAGGTAGCACACGCTATGGTGAAGGTGCTGCACAATAAGGTCGTGATATAGACTTGGACTGCTATCGGTTGAATTTGAACCAGGATTGTCTCCATACGCAAGGAATGGATAGACGTGCTGTCAACCTTCACTGCTGCCCAAACGAACTGGATTCCAAAATCGATTGTGATCTTCGGTAGCCTTGCAGGGCTAAAGACGGCACTTAAGTTGACCCCTTTGATGAGGTCCTCACGCGGCACATGGCTTGAGCCAAATTCCCTTGCAGTAATCACAAAGGGCTGCACAAGCCCGTCGTTATGTAGATATGGATTTTTATTGGCTGAAAGAAGGATCAGTTTTATCTGCCTACAGTGGGCATTGTTAGACATGCTGTCAGCCTGTATTGCTTCCGAAATGAACTGGCTAACGCCTGCATGGTTGCGTTTCTAAGCTGGCGGGGCTCAAGACGGTGCATCACGTGGTTGGCAGGCTGAAGGTCCCGGTGTATAACGTGGCTTGACCAAATTGTTACGGTCGATGACAAATTTAGTTCACACCCACAGGCGCCACCCGAATATAGGATTATATCAGCTGAAATATGACAATAATTATCTGTATAGGTAATTTTATGTATTTCATTTCATTTATTTTTTCCTCAAAGCACCCGGAGGCATTACATGAGGGGGGGGAGAGAGACAAAAGAAAGGGTTCGCTGCAAAAACAGGAACATCACTGACATTAGAGAACAGCACGCGACAGATCGCGCAACACACGCAGCATACTATATACCGCAGCTACACACCAGAAGAGCGTATAAAATTAAACTGACTCAAAAAATCCTTCACATACACTCCTAAAGCAGTGCACAGTCTGAGTATCAACCACACTTTCAGGCAGGTCATTCCATTCATGGATAGCCAAGATCAAGACGATTCTTAAAATGCTTAGTGCGACATAAGGGTAGCCTAATTGTATGACGGTGATCATGCCGAAGAAAAGTACTAAGGCGGAGTAGCAGTTTACTTTAAGGTCAGCGTTGTAATAATAAACGCGATAAATACAAGTCAGTTGTGATACCTTGCGTCTATTACATAAAAAAGAAAACAAGGTCAGCTCTTGTTTTAAGCGCTGCCACACTCGACGTAATAAAATAATCTCTAAAAGAAAACGTACGACTCTAATCTGAACATACTCTATTTTTTAATAAATAATCTTGCCATGGGTTCGAAATATTGCTGGCATATTTTATTTTTGAAATAATAAAAGATTTGTAAGCTAACAATCGAACGTCGCTTGCTGCTAAGAACAAGTTCCTCCTAAGGTACCCTAGACATTGATTCGCTTTGCTGACAATATGATCAATATGTATTTTCCAGTCGAGATTACTCGTTAGAAATACTCTGAGGTATTTGTAATGAGTTACCTTTTCAAGAATGGCACCATTAACATTATAATCACAGCCAGACTATCTTGCGCTTGAAAAAAGTAGTTTTTGGTGTTAAGGAGGCCCTTTAGATACCTCGAGAACCATGCTTTTGTATACTGGACGTTTTGTTTTACTTTAGGCACAAATAGATGCATAAGCTACTAAAAAGTTTGTCCTTGATTAGAGTCCAGTCGTGTTCTACTGACCTGCAGACTGAAAGAACTCTAAAAATTGATAAGGATTGACTCGAGTGACGAAAAAGCTCTGACAGGTTTTCCCTGGCATAATCAAAATGAATCGCATTACGTTTGCAACGCTTTTCTTAAACAGCAATGTTAGCGTCGATCACTAAAATTCGGTGATCACTGATAGCGTCAACAGAATTTACAGACAGAATTAACTCCGGAATAGACGTAAAAATAAATCAAGAATCGCATTTTCGCACGTAGGCACCGACACTACCTGGTCAAGAGAACAAGATTGACAAATATCAATGAATTTTCTTCACAGCGAAGTACTTCTGCAACTAATCCCAGGCACAATATCAATCCAGTCAGTCCCGGGATAGGTGAAATCCCCACCAAGAAATACAGGACACCGCGGGTAACATAGCTTAACGTAGTGTAAAACAAATCAAAATGTTTGTACAATTCCTGGAGAAACACAGCTCGCGAGTCTGGAGGCCTATAACAAACTCCAACTAAATTCATGAGAAAATGCACACTTAACTCGGACACAGCATATCTCAACATCGGTATCTATGATACCACAACTAGTGACGAGAAACACTTGGATACCAACAAGAGCACCACCTCCCCTAGACAATGAACGATATTTTTTATGGATGGTAAAATCACTGTGAATTAAAACTTCTTCATTAGTTATACTGCTAGAGAGCTATGTTTCGCTTCCCAAAATGACGTGGGGACGGCATACTTTAATAGTGCTATTCAACTCATCTTGTTTTTACAATAAGCTTCTAAAATGAGCAACATGAAAATTTAACTGATTGACCTCACTTTCTGCGGTGGACCGTCGATCTCGTGCTTGAGAGACTGGAAGCTCAGGGTTGTAGGGGCGTTTTGCAATTCAACGACTTGGCTCAAATTGAGTCATAAAAAACGCCTTGTCGTCGATGAACAGTTTTTGGAATCCAAACAGAACTTTTTTCTGCGCATCACTCATGCGGTTATCTAAATTCTTTGAGTTTCCTACGAGCCTCCTGAATATGTGTCGAGAAATCTTTATCAATCCATACTTTTAAGGATGGAACATTCCTTAAGGCCGGGGCCTTGCTAACCACTTCTTGTTTTTACTTAAAACTTTTGAGCTTAACAAAATCATACGGTGAAACTACTCACGTTTTCTACCCATACGATGTGCCCATTCTATTTCGCTTGGGTTAACGTCTAAGTAAGTTTTAACAAAGTCTATCACCATCTGTTCAGTACGATTCCAAGTTTCACCTTGTTCCTCCGGAATTGCTTTGAAGATAAGATTATTTAGTCCAGAGCGATTATCCAGAGCATCAACGTGCTGCGCTACCGCGTCAACATTATCACGGGTTAAAGATAATTTCCGTAAATTGCTTTCCAGTGAGCTCATATTCTGTTTCATTGAAATCAGTTCCGTGACCCTTCCTCTTAGGCTCAAAATACCTGCCCGGATAGCATTTAATTTCTGATAGGTTTCGGTATTCTGCAGAAGCCTGTCTAGGGTGGTCTGGAGCTTTTCGAGCTGCGTGGGATCAGTTTTAGGTTTAGGATTATTCTCGAAATCACACACAAGTATCAGTAGAGCGCACACGCACAGTGAGACGACTACATGGCGGAACTTTGGCAGCGACAAGTTCAGAGTGGGTAACAACAATCGATGACGTCCTTTAGTAGAGCGAGATTGAAAAAAAAAAACAACATCCGATACGAGCACGACATGCAGCAAGGCAGATGTCCACACTGACAAAGTAGACGAACACGGTGCACTCGCGCTGGGATTTCTGGCCAGAGTAACACAGCTAAGTGAAAACTGTGCAGTGTTCTTACCTGCGAGACGAAACAGACGAGCGATAAGCTTTTCAGCCAAGAAGGCCGCAAATCCCAACGGAGTGCAGCTCAACCAGCCGTTTTATTGCGCCGACCAAATTGAAGCTCGATGGTGTCGCCGCCGTGTAGCAGATTTCACGACGCAAGATGACGAAGTCCGAAACTTGAACGGCGGTGATAGCGATGAATGGACCATGCAGGAGTGATAGCGGTCGTGCACTGCTTTGCTGATCAAATCAGGTGGACGGAAAGCTACGAGACGAAACAGACGAGCTATAAGTTTTTCAGCTTATCGCACGTCTGTTTTCGTTACTTGCTAGACATGCTATCGGCCTTTACTTCTGCTCAACTGACGAACGAGTAGGTCGTTCCGATAATATACCCGATACTTAGCTGCGCCTTTGATTATGCATACATTATACCTATCAAGGTGTAAAACGTATTTGGGTAATTTTGTATAAATTAAAACACAGTTTTTGTGTAAGTGTTTTTAATAATTACCAAAATGAATGTCTTGTGTGTTTATTCTTTCAGTAATGAAAAGCGCAACGGCAAGGTTAGCCGATTTTGTTGTTGGTATTGACCAGACATGTACACGTTACCCCCAAAACGTAACTGAATACTGTTCCTCGTTACTCGCTCAAAAAGTAACTAAATCCATTACTCGTTGCCAATTTCTCAAAAGGAACGCGTCAGTTACCTTTCACGTTACTTTGACGACCAAATGCACAACTGCTTTTGTTTCATGGTTTATTGCGTTCTTTAGTAGTCGTTGCACTTAAGCCAGTAGCAGCCTTTTCCCAAGTTTTCTTCAGTTATGTTTCCCACTTCCTTGATAATACATCTCCGGCGACGCTGAAGAGCCATTCTACCGGCGCACTCGAAGTAACGGCAGTGTTGTGCTTCAGCAAGAGCTGGTGGATCCGGGATTCCCTCTCTTGTGTTCACTCTACTTCTAAAGTCTCGAAGTTGACAAAGAATTATGTGCCTTCCCGCTTTGGCGACCTCCGGGTTTACATTAGTTCCGTACTCGGTTCTAGAAGGTTCAACCAACAATCCTTATTGTGTTCGCGGGGTGAAGGGCTTTCGCATCTGCAGAGTTCAGTGCAGCAGCGTTTAGCGCTGGACACGTCAGTCGAATTGTTCAAATGACATGTTCAGCGATATACGTTGCTGTACGGTCATACTGTTGAGTTGTCTTTCAGGTTGTCCATCTGCCTTGTCTCAATAGACGCAGACTCAGGCTGCAAATAAACGAGGCTGTTTAAAAGGTGTTTGTTGTGCACGTCACTCCTCAAAAGTAACGAAATACCGTTACTCGTTACTTGGCCTTAAAAGTAACTAAAGACGTTACTCGTTCCTTTTTTATAAAAGTAACTAAACACGTTACTCGCTACCGAAAATTGTAACTAGGTAGAAGTAACTCGTTACTTGTAACGCGCTACGTACATGACTGGTATTGACCAATAAAGTGGCCGACAAATCCACCGCCGTTTGGGAAAAAATAGCGTTTTCTCTAAAGGACGGCGATCGGATTTTTGAGCGCTCGCAATTTTGTCACTTCCCAAGTTACTAAACCAGGTATTTGTGTAACACTTTCAAATCGGTTTAGTTATTCTAACATTGTTAAATTGTAAGATGTATTAACATATTAGCATAAATTATCAAAGAATATCTCTCCCATGATTTTGGGCAAAGTGTCAAGTCCTGGCGTGAAGCCTGTTTAAGATATTTTAATGACCTAAATAATATCAGAAAACTCAAACCTAGCTTTTTTTGATTGCACGTATATTTGATGTAATATTTACAAATCCATTAGCGTTATATATTTCTTGTGAGCAAATATTTAAAAAAAAAAATAACGATTTCGGGTTCTATTTTATAAAAAAGACATAATTCCTATAGAATGTTTTTTATTGGGAAGCTATGATTGTAGTACATTGAAATGTGTAAATATTTATAGAATACTTGTATTTATTAGAAATAAAGCTTGCATCTTATTACATGTGACTTTACTTCGCATTGTGCTCAATGTCAGTTATTGTGGGCTACCAGGTTAAGCATTGTATTATTTTGAGGTAATTAATCATATTAATGTAACATTATTGGCAAGATTATCACCTATCCAAGGACGCAGTCACACTGACTCAATTGACAAGCTTTTAAACTTCAATTTAGTGTTATAACGAGCGGCGTTACAAGAAACGGTGTTACAAGGAATGCCTTTATGGAATGCGCTCAAATAAAGAGGAAAAAAACACTGTTCCAACATGCAGAGGATGTTGAAACATTAAGGCGACATGATGGCAGCACGTAAAGTGGATATCTCAGAAACAATTGAGGCGCTTAAGATATTTAAGTCAAAGCTATCTGTAAGCTTTGATTTTATACCTAGTTTAATTTTAAAATGTCCCTGTATTTTCGCAAACTTATTGAAACATGCTTTAATTTCTCTCTGAAATTGTGTTTAATTACAAAATGTGTTAACATGCATCTATAGTAGATGATTTCAAATATAGAAACCCCACCAATAAAATCAAATGGTCAACGTTTTTCACTTTTATTTAATATTTTCAAGATGTTTTGTTATATGTTTTCACGCGCTTGTATCGCGTCTTTGAGAACGAAAATGATTCGTTGCAATATGGCTGTATGAAGGCCGCATGGTTGACTAATTTACTTTATTCGTGTACTTCTGTGATCGACATCTTGAAAACCAAGTGCAGGTCAATGAGGTATACTTTTGCCATGAAAAGAGCATTCAATTAGGTCAACCCCGAAATACTTTTAGTTTAGGTGTCCGAATATGGTGCAACTGATGAGTTCATTAAAGGGCTCATATATTATTTATCGAGGAGCTCGGAATTTTTCCGCATGCATTGAGCCTTGTCCCCCCGTACACTTACAACTTCTGGAGCTCGTCAAATATCATACTCTTGGTCCACTTTTACACAACATATTGCCGCGCGCGCAGCTGCTCCAAGTAGGCAGCGCGCGCGTTGCCTGAACGGTTATCGTGCCTCCCTCCCACGCGAAAGGCCAGGTTTCGATTCCTGGGAGGGGCAAGTCTTTGTTTATCCCTGCAATTTAGAGTTCTGTAAATTCGAGAATCCTGGTCCTTGTTCAGGGTCCGAATGTTCTACGTGCCGAACATTCTGTGCCGAGTACTCCAGAAGTCCATGCGTACTTGAAAGGGCTTTGCGTAGCGAGACAAAATCCGTTTTCGCCCTAGCGTTCGACTCTTGCTGTCACGCCAACTTCGACACCCGCGACGCTCTGCTTTCTTCTGTTCCCTTTTTAGTTTTGGGCACAAGTTCGGTTGGAAGTTATGTTGGTAATTACCAACCCAACTGGTCGGTAATTATGTAATCTAGTGAATTACTTTCGGGCTGTAATTCTAAGAAAATTACCCTTTACTCTGAAATACTTTTTCACCAAATGATACAGTTTATTGCATCATCAAATGTCGTGGAATTAAACGTGTGAAAGTAAGAACAGCGAAGGACAAGGGGCAGGATCCTTTATGAGGACGGGGAAAGTAATTTAGGAGGGCCATTGTGAGGTTTGCTTCTGACATCATAGGAGACACGAATACCTGGAATCCTTGGTGAGACAACAGGCCAAGGTAGCGCAGCGGCAGCCTAGGGCTGAAACTTGAGGTGAGATCACACCATTTTGGCCTTTAAGCGCCAGTTTTTTGGGGTTCACAATTTAGCAGTTGGAGGAACACCACCGAACATAGCTACCCTTTTGCATTGCGAAACGAAACATTGCTGAAATGCCCTGAACTATGTCACCGTCTTTCTGTCATGTAGAGGGTCACAGTAGGATGTGTATGCTACTTATAAGTCTGACTGCATAGATCAAGGAAGGTTCTGAATATAGGGTGATTAATGGGTCGATTTGTTTTGGGTCAGTCGTTTGGATGTTTTAGCCACTAAAAAGTTGTCAAAATTGGTTCAGCCACCGGCTGAAGATGTTCTTTTTAAATTGGGCTTCAACCTCAACGGCCTTCGGGAAGACCCATCGGAGCCCAGTCGATTAGCTTTATGACGAGGCTTGAGGAGAAAGGCTTCTTTCAATTAACCTGAATTTCTTCGGTTGAATTTGATACACAGTCTGCGCATCCGTGAGGTTGTCTCACAGTTTAATATTGATCAATAAGACGATATGTTATTTCGATACAATATTTATTTCTAACCAGGGAAACTCCGCCCAACTCGACGCGCAGTACGTGGTGCCGATAGTCGCCAATATAACCCCACCATGTCCAAAGAGGTGTTAGGCCAGCCCTTCTGGAGCCCCTGGCCAACCTAGTGACCCAGGTTACTTGGCCTGCTCAAACGGTTCACTTGCAGGTCATGTTAGGCAGAAAGCAAATACATTCAGTGAACCATAAATCTGTAACCTGCGCGCAGCGAGTTTACTTAAGATTCAAAAGCGTGTACCATTGGACCCACATCATTAAAGTGCAAAGACAGTTCATGAAATAGTAATCACACATGTAAAATCATTACCTGAAAAAATAAAGTAGTGGATCACCGTAAACATCAAGTTTTAGTGAATTGTAAGTTTTCTCATTATGCATCCAGCGAGATAGGCCATTTATATATGTATCACCGTTGCAAACCACGTACAACACATAGCGTGTAAACGCTTTCAGTGGATGTGATAGACTCATCTCAGTTAAATATATAAAATTGCGCAAAAGGTAAGGACGAGAAGTAAACAGGACTAGCACTAAAAAGCCTCGCATTTGTCTATACATTGCAATGCATGGCCGCTGTTTTCCGCGACTTCAGCAGATAAGTAATTTGGGGAGAAACCGTAAGATTGTCCGTAAGATTATCATCATACCGTCCTTCGGCCACGTCAAGCGGATTTCCAAGATACTAAAATATGAATTGTGGCGCCAAGTCAGGCTTTTTGTGACCTGTTGCTTCTCTTGTGCTATATTTATCAGAATGACTGTGTGGCTGCAGGCAGCTTTCAATAATTTCGACGTCTGGCTGCTCAAACTACTTAGTCATGGTAAAATTGCACCGTTTTCTCGAGTGCCTAAGGCAGCCGAAAAGAAGGCAACAGCGCCGAATAATTTGCTCGTGTTGGGGGACACCAGAAATTCACCTAAATTATCTTCTGCTTTCTAGAAAGGACCGAAGTCCAGCACCGAGCCTACGATTCGAGCCCCATGAGCTTTTTGCTCTTAATTGTCGGAAGTTTAACAAGGCGGAGCAGGTAGATCGTGAACGATGTCTTCTTTATTATACTGACTGTCTTTTGCAGCTATGCCCAGGGGTGTTCACCACGAGGAGAAATCGTTTGACAGTGTGATGGCATTTTTCAAGGAAAAATATCATTATCTCTTGCAGGCGGACAAAGAGGGCGGCTGTGTCATCAACCCGTCTTAATCCTTTATGGGTCGTGCGTAGAAGTCCGCCATAAATAAACTTTTCCCGGCTAACGTCAAACCACTCAAGGTAAAGAATAATGCTGTTTTGTGTAGGAACCTAGAGCTTCAAAACTCAGCAAAAAGCTTTCAGCGATTAAAAAAACGTTACCTTAAATATTTTATTGTAAAGACGCATACTGGCGGTTTTCCGCCCAGAAGTATTGTTAGCGAGAAGGTACTTGCAACGAAAGGTCAGCAAAAATTTTATAATGGACTTTGATTCTATCACTCTGGATGACCCCTTTGCGACCAGGAACTCGTTGGAAATGATTCAAGAATTAAGAATTAACAGGTCAGCTGGGTAATCCTTTCTTTCTAATAATGTAAAGGATTTCCATTATTCAGTGCCGCGTGAAGAAATGTACTGTTCTGTTATAGCGCGTATCGAAGCAAGGGGAGTAATGCCTTTCCAGAATACCTCTGGTATTACTCTGGACAGCTTAATGGCATTACTAGAATTTTATCTAGGTAGCACGTTTGTTTCGTTCAATCACAACCTCTTATCCACGCAAGGGCATTTATATTGGGTAATGCGTCGCTCCTGTGAGTAATAAAATCGTTCTGTCCGATGTGGATACTGAATCGAATCCTCCTTTCGACGCTAACAATGTTTTAGGTTTTTAGAAACGTGGACGATTTTCTTATATTTTTAAAAACCAACACCTTGTGATGCACTAAGATAGAATACAAAGCTTTCTGTCGGCCTTTGAACAACTTGAGAAAACTTTACTTTTTTCCAATGAGCTCCTAGAGAACAATTAATTTCAGTTTTTAGATATTAACCTTACCATCAACGAGTGACGTGTGTGTTGGATGTATCATTCTCGCGCACAGAAAAGGTTACTCTTTGACTCAGCTCATTTGAAGACCGTTAAGAGTATCCATAGCGACTTCGTGCGTGTAGTCAGCTCTGCTGAAGTCTTGTGGTCACCAGGCAAATGCTAGTTTTAAATACCAGAATTCTAGACTGGATTTGGTTGGCTTCCCGTGTTCGGTTTTGTTTTTTATGGCGGAGACTGCCCTACAAAAAATAGATGGGTTTAAAAGAAAAGTCTCAACGAAGCAAAGAACAAAGGGACCAGAAGTTATTCCGTACATCCACAAGGTTGCCCACAATCTCAAGAAAGCGGAGAGCAAGTACGATGTGCCCGCTGTGTTCTCTGCCCTCGAAACGTTGAGTGGGTTGTGCTCTCGCTTTTTGAATAAAAAGGCAAAAAGTCCAAATAATAAGAAACACGGTACCCGTTACGTGGACTGCACAGTGGATGTGGTCTACGAAATGCTTCTGAGTTGTGGTAAGGTCTGCACCGGTACGATGGGGTGGGACATTAGTGCACGAGCAAGGGAGCACGCAGTATCAGTAAAATATTAATACGGCTCGCATTTGCTCGGTTTATTGCAACACGTTTGGCTGTGTTCCGCGACTTCGGCAGGTAAGGATCAGTGCGCACAGCAATACGCAACTGAACGAAGT
>JAZHYW010017987.1:0-31702 GCA_037355805.1 Ixodes ricinus
CACGGCCAGGAACTGGAACCCTGGCTTCCATGTGTGGAAGGCACGCGCGATATCACGCTAGGCCACGAGCGCGCTGACTGCTTGGTCAGCTGCGCCTCGCGGCAATATTCACTAACAACTTTGACTGGTCAGAAGACATGCGTGGAGCCTACAAACTATATAGTTTATGTATCTTATAAATCATGATCCAGTTGTGACGTTAAGCAATGCGGAACGTCACGCTTGCGTTGCTTAATGTTGCAATTAAGACTGCGTTTTTTGGTCTAAATATATGTTTCGGCATCTTCATTCGCTGAGCTGCCTCGGTAAGTTGCATTGATTGGCTCTCCGAGTGTTTCGCGGGAAAGTAGGCGTACGGGCTTTTTTAGAGTGTTGCTTGGTCCCGCCTGCGGCATTATGAAGGTCTCGTTTGCCGGTGCAATTTATGCAGCGGTGCTTATTCTACTTTGGCCAGGCACACTTTATTTCGAGGAAGAGAACAGAAGAAAGGTTAGTTTATTTTCCAGTGTCAAGCAGCATGGTCCTGCACAAGGCGAATCTAGCAAAAAACCCTGAAACTGCGTTGTCTAATGGGTCCTTCATTTTGCGGAAGACAATATACCAAACATTTTATCAAACGCCATTTTATAAAAACCGTTTAAGTGAATTAATTTTCAGGCAGAGTTGGTAAGTTTCTTGTTGCCAGCAATTTTTTTAGTTTTTCTTTAATGGCTGCAAAAAATAACGTCCTGATTCAGTTGAAATTTATTTTATTCCTTTTGACTTCACCAAATGGTTGTCAAGTGGTAGGCAGCGCCACAATTACAACGACATGAAAATAGTCCTTTTACGCAGCCTCCCATTTCGGAGGGGAAGGGGGCTGGGAAAAGAAGTCGATGAAGGGTTTCATGTCCTCAGCCTGAAACATCGTTTTTTCGGTAACGTTTTTAGTCAAAGTCACGTTCTTGATATTCTCGATTGATATAACGCCCACGTTCACCCAGGTGGTCCAAGTGCCCTCCAGTCAGTGGAGGGGCGCTTCCAGAGGGCGTTTGCTCATATTTGGAAGAACTGAAGGACCTTCGCATGAACACAAAAAAATGTCTCTAATTAAAACCACGAATTTTATATTTTCTTTTTTTATTTATTGAACCTCGCGAACTACGAAGTATCTTTTTTTTTATTGTTGTTCTCTTTGGAGACAAGCGCTAGGGTATTAGGATGAAGGACCCGCCACAGCCACAGCTATGTAACTGTGCTGCGCATAGAAACTTCGGCATGCTCAGAATTACCAGCCAGGACCATACAAAGACGGACGGTCTTAGAATCGTTCTCGCCGTCATCGTCGTTGTCCCCTCCCCCCCCCCTTCCCCAAACAACTCGAATATTAGTTCTAAGTTGGCAACACTTTTCGCCCGCTATTATGATTCTTTGTGTAGAAGTACCATCCAATCGTTGCACGCTATTTTAATAATGTTAGGCCTATATTTGCAGGAAAAACTTTAGCGCGCTTGTTAGAGACAGGGATGGTCACAGATCTGAACCTGCTGCGCTTCGGGAGTTCTGGCTCAAATGGAGATAATGTTTACCGCAGACCAGTGCCAGATGCACGCGCAGTTTCAAAGTGCTTTCGGCACCAGCTTTGTGTCCCAGTCGATGCTACGCACCCTCATTTCCGCCAGCTCACAACGCTCGTTTCCTGTATGTGTAGAGTGAGTGCAGGAAAGACTACGCTGTCGGGCGACCGGGCCAAGAATGTGTGCCCCAATGACGTCATTGCACCCGGCGAGTCCTCCCATTGGGGATTATGCAGATTAATGGAGCCTAATCCACTCCTTGTGTTGGCTGCTTTGGGAAGGGGTGGGGCGGTATTGGAGGGAAGAGGAGGTGGGCTGAAGGGTTGTAAAGGAAGGAAAGGAGGACGGGAAAGAAGGAAACAGAGAAAGTGGAAAGCGCGAAATGCACATCGGTCTTTACCTGCCAGTGCCATCTCCAAAACCTGGCCGTTTCTTTATTTACTTCCTAAGATAAAAAGGCTCAACAACCCAGGACACGACCCATAGTGTCAGGGGGTCGGTACAGTTACTGAACGCATCTCAAGTATTGTTTATACCCTAAATCAAAGACATATTTCTCTCGTTCGTGAAGGATACCAACCACTTTCTGCAGGAAATCGCTTTACATTGGAGCATCCTCGACAATTCCTTCCTCGTTGCTCTTCAGGTGGCTTACTTAGCTTTATACCAACATACCTCACAAGGATAGAATTGTGGCAGTGGTTGAGGCGTATGAACGGACTAACCGCAAACTTGAAATAAACGGAGATGTAATTTCGACACTAATTAAACTGGTCTGAGAATACTACCACTTTGAATTTGAGAACAAGCACAATCCAAAGATCAATGGAACCGCCACGGGGACTAAAATGGCTCCCAATTACGCGAACATATTCGTGGCACAACTGGAGACCAACTTTCTCTCCAAACGACCTATTCGACCGACGTTTTACAAACGCTATATCGTCGACATATTTTATAATTTGGACTGGTACTGAGGACGAACTTTTTGGAATTCATCGCCGCCTTTAACTGGGCGCTCACCCGCCCATGCCAATTCATCCATTGTGGTATCACAGAGGTGTATAAATCCTTCTGGATATTGTTGTCGAAATCACAGAAAACAGCCTTAGCACAAAGCTCTATAGGAAGTCAACTAATAGACTGTAGTACATCCACTTCAACAGTTGCCACCCGAGTTGTTGCAAGTCGTGTTTGCTTTATTGTTGCACACAGGTTTAAATAGTTTGCACACAGTTTTAAACAGATTTGCTCAAACAGCGATCGATTTCGAATCAAAGTGCAATGGAACTGCAACGCGTACTTACTGACATAGCAGATGTGTCCGACCAACGTAATTGACAATGCCGTAAGCAGGGCGAGGGACTTGAACCGTAAAGCTTTGATAAACAGACGAAAATTACGAGGAAAAGGAAGAAGTGGTCTGGCGGCGAGTTGGAGGAGAGAAGAAGAGGAGGATCGGTGGTTTTTTGCTTTACTCGCAACGGACAATGTCACCTCTATTTTCTTCCATCTCAATCACCTGTAAATAAACCCCAATTTCACCGTAACAATATAAATCGAGGTATAAAACACATTATTAACGTTTCTTGCCAGACGCGGTTCTGGCAGACTATGAATATAAGCTATTTAAGGATTGACAAAAATATATATAAATAGAGAAACGTTCCTCCGGACACTTTAGACAACATCTCTTACCAGTTGTGCATGCCGCTCAGAAGGGCAATCCGTTTAAATGTTGTATTAAGAGCCAATATGCCGATGGGAAAAATTGTGAGCTCCTTGAGAAACACCCGAGTTTGCGGTTTTGGCAACGTGATACAGTTCATGTGAATTTTTTTTTTCTGACCAATAAAAACGTCCGTGAAACATGACAGAATACACCGATAACGCTCCCGCCCTTCATGGACTCAGAATTTTATTTGTCACGGGCTTTTTTTATAGGCCGAAAAAGAAAAAAGAGAGCATGCAACACGCATTTTTTTCTTTGGTAAGCAAAAGCCCTCCCGTTTTATATACTGGGTATTTCTGCGAAAGCTTTAACACATTTCTAACAATAGAATCATTACAAAAAATATATATATTTCTGAAAAACCAACTTTTGGTCACTGGGTGCGCCAGGAATTACAAGCCATATAATAATGTTCTGTCTATTTAACTAAACTGTGCGAATTAACTTTCTAATTAGTGAATATTAGGTCTATGCTGAAAATAAAATTTTTTGAAGACTACCTCCAATGTGCCTAAGCAATTTACGGAAAGTGAAAAAAGCAAATCCGGCTTGGAGATATTCGCCGCCAAACTTTGCTTTGTAATGGGTTTTACAACATGGGTGGTTGCCGTTTTGACCCATTCCCATTCCAACGCTTCCTGTTTGTACCTTCCCGTTTCGACCCATTCCCATTTCAACCTTCCCCGATCGTATCTTCCCGTTTTCGACCCGACTCAGAACGACCTTCTCCGTTTTCATCTTTTCCCATTTCGCCCTATCCCGAAAGAACCTTCCCGCTTCGGCCATCGTTAGTTATCAGTTGGGTCGGTTCGTTTGCATTGTTCGCTAACAGTTGATTAGGTTCAAGTGTCGACAATGTCTGTCCTCCTTGCTCACCTCACTTTTTCCCTCTCCCGTAACAACCTTGGAGACCTGGCACCGTAAGATAAACGCTGTGTCCAAGGAGGACTCACCTGAACATTTACAGCTTCATCGATCTGATCAAACAAGATGAGGCTTTGACAAGGATACCTCTGCAGCAGCTTGCAAATGGTGGTGCCGTGCGGGCCAGGGGACAGCCGCAAATTATCGAAATTGAAATGTCGCCTCTTCTGACGGCGAGATTTTCCTGTTCTACGTTTTCAACCAATGTGATAGCATTTCGTGGTTTATTATTATTTCCCGTCTGCGCGAGGGTTCTCTGTTTGAACTCGCAAGAAAATGAAGTCGCAATCATACGTCTGTCAACTTATCTGATTTATCACACTTCAAACAATCCCGTCCACTATAAGCAAGCATTAGAACTACCTACGCAAGCGCTTTGGTGTAACCTAAAAATAGCGTCGCGATATAAAACAAAAGCCAACCCTAATTTTTGCTTACTCAAAGTTCTGTGCCTGCGTTATTCTAAGGCTTCATTATTGTACAAAGCGCGACACTGTTTAGCGCGAACTAGTGATTGTTGGCTTTCGCTATTTGTCTCAAAGAATCAAAAGTCTGCCATCAATATTATTAGTGTCTTTGAAAAATGCTCATCTGGGTTATTAATCTAAGCGGTACAATTTAATACCTTCTAATACCATTTCAAAGTAAAATTCGAAAAATCGTCAACATCGTGTTCGCGGTAATGTCGCGCAGTGTACATAGTCTGTTTCGTAGTTACACATTTCGGGGCCCATCTTCAAAGAAAGATTTTAAGTGGTTCAAGTAGAAATATAAATTCGCTGAAGCTTGTCTGAAAGGGTTGTATATTTTAAGAATACGTTGACAAGCAAGAATATTTCACAACATAACTGCGTAGCTCGCCTACACCTTGCATTAATTGCATTAACATCATTTCGGAGCATATTCTTAAGCAGAAAAAGGTGCGCAAACCAAGGTTAGAACAATGGAGACTTTTCGCGAAGGTTGAGATGTGCGGGGCCTTATAGGAGAATAGGTTAAAACAGGGCGGACTTAAACGTAAAGGGTGTTTCGGCTACGGGTTCAAATAAGACTGGTGCTTCGCGAACGGGTTGAAACGAAACAGGTCCAAATGGGACGGGCGATTCGGGAATGGGTCAAAACGGGACGGGTTCAAACGGAAAGGTCATTTCGGGAATGGGGGAAAACGGAAAGGGGTTGTTTCGGGCTACACCCGACAAGATAGCTGCGTGGAATCCTCGATAAATTTAGAAAATTATACCCATTTATAGCGCTAAAGTTTGTCGGCGAATATCTCAAGCCGTTTGTTTCTTTTCGCCTTCCCTTAAATGGCTTTAGCCTCCCATGGTGGCTGTCGCCTACAACATCATAATTGTCACATGGACCGTGGTGTCGCTAATTATGAAGTTAATTAGCACATTTTAGTTAATTAGCTAGCGAATTTTTGTTGTATAGAAATTCCTGGGGTTCATTGTGGCTGTAAGTTGGTTTTCAATAATAGTTTATTTTCAACGACCGATCGTTAGGAATATTTTAATGCTTTCGCTGTAACACTTTCCTTAACATCGTTGTAAGCAGTTATTTGACGGCCACCAACATTGTTATGGCCCAAAAGGAGAGTCGAAGCCAGATCATGCAGCCACTGCTATTTTCGCACGAGAATTAGTAAACATTTGATCTCATGTAAAATAAATTTAGTATTCAATCTGTTCGGCTTGTTTCCTTGATTATAATCTACATTTGATTGTATTACAATTATTTGGTACTCGCACACCCCTACATTATTCTGTAATGAGCCACAATGGATCGATTGCTTGATTTTGGTCACGTGAGGTTATTAAACACAGCGGAAATGGGCTCTGCAAGAGGCGCCTACCTGCCTATGAGTTTGCGAAAAAACTTGCGTAATAAATTGTCTTTGGCGTTTTTATTTTTCTCTATGTCACCCCCTAACCAGTCAGACAGCTGCCAAGCTTTGCCTTCAGATATTTCTGTTAGTGTAAGTGCGTGTGTGTGTCTGTGTACGGGCGCATGTTTTCTCGCTGAAATAGTAAGCAAGGAGGGTTTTAATTTCAAAGGGCTGAAAGAAACAATGGCACGACGGCAACTCGACGTAATCCAGCTACTTTTGTGGACCATTTATGCCAGGGGTTGCCGAGCTGCGTCTCGGGAGCCGCATGCGGCTCTTTGCATGGTTAAAGTGCGGCTCTCGGCTTCCCAGTAAACCTTACAGCCGCTCCCTTCCACACCCCTCTTTCTGCCTGCCCCCCCCCCCCCCACCGGGCACGACGAGCCGCTTCCCCTAAGAAGAGAAAGGGAAAGCGTTTTAGATTGAAACGCTGCAAGCTGCCGTATGGTAGCCTTGTGCTACTGCTACCATTTGTACAGTCGAACTGCTTTTGACTGGACAGATCCTATCAAAAGTTGTTGAGGTTTCATTTATTGCTCTAAAAAAGTTAAGACCTGCTCCCCCCCCCCCCCCCCCTTTTTTTTTTCCTACCTCTACTCTTCCGGGCGGCTCTTAGAGGTTTAGTGGTCTTGTTCGGCTGCTCTTAGGCCGGGTCAGTCTGACCACCCCTGATCTGTGCGGACAGCGGACGTTCCCCTCTCGTAATGGGTCAGATAGCTTGTTTTTGTGCTTGACGGACCGGAAAGGCCACCTCGACAACAGCATGCATGGCGAGCGCAAAGAGTTTTTGTCGCGAGGTTCGCAAAGGATGTTAAAATCGTTGCCTAAAGTTGCGTGTGTGTTTTTATGGGATAGTAGAAAGCAGTTTTTAAAGTAGCGGTAGAATCAGGAAGTTGGGCCAAAGTTGACATTTTGCTAGGGTCACGGAGACCGAACCACGTGCACGTTTAATTGACTCTTGGCGGGCTAGTTGGTTGTGTGGGCAGAGGCGTTGCCCAGGCTTTCTTGGTTCGAGTTTTGGTGCGGATATTTGTCGGGAGGTTAGCGCTGTGTGTCGGTAGGCGATGGTGAATACGCGACGGAAGAAGGATGCGACGCCTGATGTAGAGGAAGAACCCGATGTAGAATGTGAGGAGTGTGGACGTTGGTGCAGCCTGATGAAGACAGCGTTCGAAAGTGGAGCGGAAGCCGAGGGGAGCAGCTTCACATGCCGGAGTTGCGAGAGAGTCGAGGATGGTTTTAGGTGAATAAGAGGGGAATCGGCGGCTACGGTCGTGGAATTGAAGCGGGAGGTACGGGTAGAGCGGGAGAAGCAGGTTCAGCTCGAGGCGCAGGTCGGAGATCTGATTGAGAGGGTCAGAAGCGGATGTGAAGGAGATGACCCGGGAACGGAAAAGCAACGTAGAGTTCGTGGCGGGAGAGCTGAGGCAAGAGCCGGAGCAGCGAGTCCAGCAGTGGACAGTGAGCAGGTAAAGAGGCTTAGACAGGAGGAAGAGTGAAAGGCGGAGTTGGAGGGAGCCTAAGGAGAAGTGTGAGGATATAGTGCAACAACTGACAGAGAGTGGGTCTAATGGTGAAGAGGAGGAGGTGGCAGAAGGCAGCGTGGGGAGCGGCAGTCTCCAGGGGACAGTTCACTGGCTACCCATGTGGTTGGCAGTGTAAGAAAGGAGGCTGCAGAGCTGTATAGTGGCAGTACAGCAGGGTTCGCAGATTGCACCAGAGGTCGAAGCAGAGAAATCACAGATAACTGTAGGGGGTGAGATACAGGCAGTCGGGTGTTAAGAGGGTGTTAGTGGTAGGGCACACCAGACATAACAAGGGTTAAAAAGGGACTGCTGGAGAGAGTGAAAGGGTATGGGAGGGTAAAACATAGTGGCCCAGTCAGGGAAGTGCACCGTAGACGCTATGGCCAAAGTGAATGAGGAGTGTGGGAAAACAGGGGAAGGGTAGAGAACCTAGTGGTAGTACATGCAGGACTAAAAGGATGTGTTAGAGGGACGGGAGCCAGAACCTCGGCTGGGAAGAAAGAGTTGAGGTTTACGAAAGCTGAGGGAGGTCTCTGGTTGGGAGGTTGGGAGGTTGGGAGAAGTTGGGTGGTTGGGAGGTTTGGGAGGAGGTTGGGAAAGGTAGCCCTGCAGGAGTAGGTAGAAGAAACAGCTTAATATAGGGTTCATAAACTTGCAAGGGGAAGGAACAGAATAAAGTGGGAAGAGATTGAGGAGCAACTAGAAAGCGAAACTTAGCAGTTACAGATTATACTCCGTTTCACCTTATGTCGTACCGCAGCGAAGGCTAGAAGCGCGAGCTCATAGCGTTGGCAGCTGCCCTTGGTGCACGAGAGCTTGTGCTGCCGAAGAGATGGCTGCCCTAGAGCAAGGAGCTCGCGCTTGCAGAAACATATCAGAAACATATCTGAGAACCACACACACATACAGGGATATCATTGGACGGGATGCAACCGGGCCAAAAAGGAGCACAAGGGAGGGGGATTAGGGGTGTTAGTGAAGGGTCAGGAATGGGAAAGGGAACGAGAAGCCTGCAGGGCAACGTATGTAGATCTAAATGCAATATTGGGGTTTTAGGCACAATCCTGGTTTTTAAGAATGTAAAAAATGAAGGACGTTACAACACCCGTAATGCTGAATTAGAGCGCAGCTCTTGAGGAGGAGGAGGGAAGGGTACTGAGTGAGGGTATACCACTCCTCCTCCTCCACGTCCTCCCTACTGCTCCTCCTTCCCTCCTCCCTCCGTCTTCCCTCCTCCTCCTCTCTCATCGTTTAAGCTCCTCCCCTCCTCTCCTCCTCCTCCCTCCTCCCCCTCCTCTCCTTCTTCTCATCTGTTTTCCTCTCGTCTTCTCTTCTCCCCTTCCCTCCTTCCTCCTCCCGCCTCCCCTTCTTTCCCCTCACCCTCATCCTCCACCCCTATAAAAAATAAGGAATGGGAACACTTTAAAGGGGGGGGAGGGTTGTGTTATAACAAAATTATACAAATTAAAAAAATTTAAGGCCGTTTACAACTTCCTGTAACGCCGAATTAGAGCAGCAGCTGCTTGAGGAGAAGGGGAAGGCGCGGAGTGGGGAGTGGCGTGAGCCTCATGGCGGTCACGTGACCTGGGCGTCACGAGGACCTCGAAGGGAGGTCACGTGGCCGCGATGGTCATGTGACCTCGGGAAGGGGGCGTCACGTGACCTGGGGGTTATATGACCCTCGGGGGGGGGGGTCACGTGACCTGGGGGGTTATGTGACCTTAGGGGCCGCATGACCTCTTGGGGTCCCGTGATCTTGGGGGGTCACGTGACTTTGGGGGGGTTAATTGACCTTGGGGGGTCACGTGACCTTGCGGCTACGCCGACGCCGACGCCGCTCAAGCGGGAAACGGGCGCCTAAGAGCTGCGCTTTGAAGAAGGAACGGTGAAAAGTAAGGCTAGGTGGCGCAAGCCGTCGCCCGTTACAAAGGGTGGAGAAGCTATTGCCATCCATCCATCCACCAGCGTTGCAAGTGTGTCTCAACGTAGGAATCGCCCCTGAAAGGGCATGTCTCTCTCCCTACATCCAGCAATTACAAACCTAAGAAAAGGGACCAGTTAGAATGGCAAAGCGTTCTACTAGAGGCTTCTCTCACACTAGTAAAAATTGCAATTAATCATGGTGATAAACAATAAAAAATTAACCAGCTCAATCTCCGCCACTTTAGGCTCAAACACCACATTATCCAAACGAGAAGCCGACGCATTAACTGATTTTAAAAGAAAGAAACGCACTGAACTTGAAACTATTAAGCTGCGTAAACCTAAACAAGACAACGTTCCAAACTTCGGTTTAGCTCTTCCTTCTACGCCTAGTCAAAATAATGGCAATACTCAGCCATTGACCTCTATGAGAACTACCCCTCAGGGTGACGTTCTTGATACCGACAAACCAGACGACGCTGCCATCGTAAAACCTGTCGGCAGTCTCCCAGAACCGTGGATGAAGAAAGGCTACTATCAAGGGGTATGAACTTCTGCCCTGCAACCGGTCATTTCGACAAAACTTCAAATCATTTGATGTGATGTGATGTCTCTTTTGGAATATCAACTGGTTTGAGCGAGGCCTGGGGTGAGAGTGTCAGGCGCGTAGCCAGGATTTTGTTTCAGGGGGGGGGGGGGGGAGGGGGGGGCGCCCATGACAAAATGCTGTATGAGGGGGAGGGGGGAGAGGAGGTCCCAGCAAAATAGAAGATTTCGGGGGGGCGGCGGCGCGGCCCCGCCCCCCCTGGCTACGTGCCTGGAGAGTGTCCTACCGAGTATGCCGTTCATTATTGTTAAAAGTGCACAGAGAAGGCCAAATCAGCATCTTAAATCCTTTTGGTGCAGTATTTTCGTCTAGGTCGATCTGAAGCGTTTCCGTGTGCAGACTCTGCCAGAATATGTTTGTGTATAAATTTTCGAGCTCTAAGGGAATGTCCTGGATCTAGGAGGCGAAGGGGTGGTACCTGTGTGATTACTTAGTCGATACATCCTCTTGGGACGGGCGCCTGCTGCGTTGGAGAAAGTTCTTGAGGTTAGAGAGGGTCGCTCCCAAGAGCGTGGAGAAGCGCTGAAGCCTGGACGAGTGAAGGCGTCTGGTTCCGGACGGCGTTGAACCCAGGACCGGCGGAGGCGCCGAAAGGTGGCGGACTCGGCCGCCCTAGTGGACGAGATCGCACAAGTGGGGGCGAAGCGGCCCTGCTCGGCGGGAGCATCTCCATGAGCGAGGGGCGCGCCAGTTCGCGCTTGTTGAGGAGTTTCCTCTTGCGGCAAAGGCGGCCATGCTATTGAATACTGTTCTCTATGGACCCGGTTGTGATGGGCTAGGTCGGGCTCGTCGGTCGGCGTGTGAACGTGACAGGTGCTGTGAGGCGGTGACAGATGCTCCAGCCAATCCAGATTACCTCGGTGTCTCCCCTGTTGTAGCGCCCAAAGGTAGGTTTCCATCGAGGAGAGCCACTTCCGCAGAAGCTTGGGTGCCGTCCGTCGGCCGCCAGGACCCGAAAGGGAGGGAAGGGAGCTGGTGGAACGCGTGGTCAACGAAAAAAAGGCCAGCAGTTTGGAGGCAGAGCTGGCAGAGTTCTAGCAAAACAGAGTTATAGCAAAACATTATGTAAGATTAAAAACCACAATACTGCAAGAAATATAGCTACAACCCCTCTTTGGAAAAGTAAAGCATTGTCTTCATATAGAATTCTCGAAGGTTGTGGAATCACCAGCAATCACCTAAACCTTAAGCCAATTTCAGTTGAGAATTGAAATAAAGAATAACAGAATTCAGAGTGTAAAGGAAGTCGGGACATAAATTATTAATTTTTGTGAGATGTCCCGGAAAATCTGCTACGCAGTATTGTAAATATTATATTTCTGCCTCATTATTCCATATGACTAAGCCGGTCAAAATTAAGAGATTCCACAGCATATGTTAGAAGCTTCCTTTTTTTTTTTCTTTGCCACGCCAGCATTTTTTATAGTATTTTTTTGTGGTTTGTGGCGTGATACGTTTGGCAGAAGGGAACATTTACATCAGCCTCTTCTAGAGTGCTCCTGAAAAGACACAAAAACGTAGAGATATATTACAATATAAAAAAACCACGAGAAGACTCCGGTCCACTGTTCGAGTGCGGATACCTACGCAGTTTTTTTTGTCCTACCATCATTTTATTTTACTTTTAACAAGGCGCTGGACGGTACATTTCTTATTTATCATATGCATAAAAAAAAGTTTGTCACAATTAACCTAATCGAGAGTCAACATTCAAAGGAACTTCAAAAAGTTTTCGAGATATCTGGCCATTATTACTGAATCAGATATAAATATTTCGTTGAAGAATTAATTTAATTACTCGTGTCCAAATCAATTATGATAATGAGTACTCTTTATACTACAACAAACAGGGCAAAATAAAAGATACAGGACCTTACAAATCCAAACAAAATGTTATCTCAAATATTATAATACGTGTATCTAATTTTTTCACCAGCGTGTCTTTTCCAAAATATACTTGGCTCCATCTCATTAAGAGCCCCTTGGGCGGGGGATCATATTGCGATATAAAATATATATGTGCGCTCGAGGATAAAAAATTTACATACTGTTTAGATACACTAAAATATTTAAAATATCTGTTTTCCAACTTTTATTAGCATTTATGTACCAATGAAGTCGGAAGAGTCGGTATGGGTTCCTGATGGTTAACATTGTAAGAGGGATTTATGCGAAAGGAAAGAGGAGCAGAAACGTTCAATTCAAATTTTGTTAATGTCAACTATTTGTGTCTATAGTGCTTTATCTTTGTTGTCCACTACCGATATATAGTTTGCACATAAAAAATAGTGGGCATCAGCATGAGTAGCAAACCACTGAAACCTTGACCAAGACTTTTGAGGTTGTGAAAATTATGCTCAAATTCAGTCAAGTATGTACTATGTTCGTAAATAGATATGTGGGTTCTGAACCCCCAGACGTGTGGCGGTATCGGTAAATATAGTTAGGGTTTTCATTAGCTGATAAGAAGGAGAGGGCTTAATTGGTCAGATTATGACAGGGTCTGTAGCATCCGGATTGATGTCTAGCATGTTTTGGCAATATTGAATTATTTGCCTAAATAAAGACTGCTTCTGATTAAATGTAGTAAAAATTTCTCAGTGTCGCTTTTATATAAGTATGTGACATTTATAAATTTCAATACATTCGTTTATCAAATAAGCACAACGTGTAAACTTTTCAAATGTTTTATCAGCTTCCTTATTTAGGTGCGCCTATACACCAACTCATGTTTACAAACAAACCGGAGCGCCCGGAGCGCCCCTAGCGGACGCCACCGGCGCCGCGCATGCGCGATGGGGTGTGGGCAACAAGCTCGCCGTCGCCCATAAACAAACCATTGAAATGCGATGTTATCGGCGTCGGTGTGAGTCCCCCTGCCCTTTATCGCTTTCGAATTGTTGATTTTACGTCTTCCTGACAATGTCTGACTACATGAGCGGCGTCAGCGAAATCAACGAAGCTCGTTACACCGCAAAACTTCGCGTGAATAATCTGACATGCGGCGATTCATTCCGCGTGGACGCCGCAGAATGTACGCTAAAGCCTGATTCACATGATGAGATTTCGCTCGCAATTTTCAGTCGCGACGTCGCTCGGGCTGCAAAAGCGTGAACCGCAGCTGAGGTGGTCGACGTCGATACTGAAAATCGCAAGCAGAATCGGACGAAGTGAATCAGGCATAACAAGTCGGTGATGGCCGCTGGTAACAATAATCAACATCTCCTTGTATCTACTGTTTACGTCGAGCCTGCTTACCAACCTTCAAACCTAAGTCTTTTGAGGCCTGCACTTACTTCTTAACGCAAGTACCGGGCCAACATTTGGTCTACGGGCCGGTGTCGTCTAAAAGAGCAGACGACAAGCAGAAGCGTTTGAAAGAGCAGACGACAGTTCGAACGATCAGACGGCCGTTCGAACTTCAAGACGCGCTGAACGTAGTCCGCAGGTGGGCCGTACAACTTGAGGGTTTTCCGGCGTTCATGTTGGAACAAAACAAATAAATCTGATGACCACAAGTATCCGTGAATTCAACCCAAAGTGCTTCCCGCCCAAGCAATTGTGGTCCGGCGGCGGCTGGTTTGCCACATATTCATGTTCTCGGACGAACCGAGAACATGAAAACTGATCTTCAAACCTTTCTCGACTCTTTTGGCACAGCCCCAGTCGCGGCGGTTTGACGAAAAGGCATGTTTTCGTCAGGTTCCTTTCAAAACAACGCAGGAATACACGCCTCACATGGGGCCTTCCGCCCACAGCCCCAGACCGGAAGTGCGACCGACGCGCCACCACCGCGCCGTGACGTAACAGAGATGAGTTCGTGTATAAAAAACGAAGCTCAGACATTTTAACATCTTGAGACGCGCGCACATTGAGTTGAGGTCTAGTTTTCTTTCGAGAACTATATTCCTTTGGAAACCTGTCGTAATTATGCTGCATAAGAATTATGCGTAAAAACATTCCCAGCTTTGAATTGAACTGGAAATGTAACGCTTTAACAAATAATATTAACCAGTTTTGTATATTCATTGTTATAAAGGGTCAAGGTTACATACCAAGACAAGTTCGGTTGCACTCGTTCACACTGTAAAAACCGATTCCGTGATGATCACAGCCCTTAAATGTTTTGCATATGCCTTCATTTTCGTCGTAGTAGGACCGAGGTCCATTTGTACTGCACCAGTCACTTATATTCTGAGGGGCAATGCTTGCATTTGTTCTGAACAAATCCTAGACAAAGAACACAATAAAGTGCACGCATATATTGCTAGCCTGGGTATGTTTGATTCATATTCATGTAAGAAATCAAGGTACTAAAATTATAAAATGTCACTATGGTAAAACCACGCGATTCATAAATTTTTCTAACAGTGATATTATTTCAAATCCTTATTGCTTTTCTTGCGTATGAAAACTGGAATGATTTTAGATGGCTTTGTTGCATAATGTATAAAATATTCTTGGCAAAAAACTGGAACAAATGTCCACAGCATGTTGAGAAAAAGCGTTATATTTATAATTCCCGCATGTTCTGTCTATTTAGAAAAATTGCGGCTAAGACAATACTGAATATGTTCAACATTGCGTAGCTAAAGAAATAATTTACTGTTGGATAAGTACACCATGTAAACCGGCAAGTACATGTTAGTATAAAAAAATATAAGATCATACGTGGCTGCCCAAAATATTTACACAATCATGTGGCATAAGTATCCTTCATATATTTTGATAAGCACCAGTTTCCCATTTACCACTGCTTAATATCTATGATGTGTCAGGCGTTAGGTGAAAAAAGAAAATATGGCCGCTATTGCACTGAATTAGGTCAGGTATTTCAAAATCATGATTCCTCTTCTATTCGCGATTTATTGGTTTGGCTCTGAGAAAGTCTGGCTTTATCATTGCGGAGTTCGTTATAAAAAAGATACAAAAAATTGAAACAAGTAGGTCTTTCCTTACGGGTACCGAAGGACGTGCCGGGCGATTTGCTAAAGACTTTGAAAAACCAGTACCCTGAACACCTAAGGAAGGAGCTTCCAAAAACGTTAAGAATGCAGCGAAGCACTATTACCATATTTTTTGCGCCTCTATCTAGTTTAGTGGCAAAGGAACGTCCAGATTCTCAGGTGAGGGAAGATTGAGTTTTTTTGGTTGCAAAATTATTCGACCCCTACACTTCTTGCCGAGTCGGTGTAGTAATTTGTATCCTGATTTATTGTTAAAAATTGTCAGTCATTCCACTCTTGTGAAGGTGATTGGCCAAAGAAGCTGTAGAGCACCACCACCAACGATTCACCAAGAGACACAAAAAAGCACTTCACCAAGTGCTTATTTACAGTATATTTACATCATTTTGAAGGTCAGTGATGATAGCTTTTTGATCACTATATTATGCACTAATGGCTTGCATTACAACTTTGGTGAGATTCTTTGCTAAAATTAAATCTATACTTATATTGGTTTACATAAACCATTTTTTTAATTTACAGATTTGTTTAAAAAAATCCGTGAAAGTTACACTTACGCCGTTTGTGCAGGTATGTCATACGGCCAGGGCCATACTGAGCGTCATTGAAAAACACAAAATCAACTTTTTATATAACAACTTGAAACTCGTAGTAAACTCGGGAGCGCAAGTTCGTGCAGCAGGCGCAAAGCTAGTAGTAGCGGAAAGCGAATGATTAGATAATCATTGCGTTCGGCCAACTCCAGCGTTGCGCCTGCTGCACGAGTGGAAACTGGTGCGCCCCGGGTTTCCCACAAGCTTCAAGTATCTTTAAAAGGCTTGATATAGTGGTTTTTGACGACGCTGACTAAGTTGCTAATTGAACTATACGTTTATCTTTACAAATTAAAAGATTAATTCATGAACTTTAATTAATTAACCGACTTAACGCAAAGATTAGCCAGCCACATAATTTCCCCCATACCGTATAACTCACCTGCACAAACCGCATAAGCGTAACTTTCAGGGCTTTTTTAGACAAATTTTTAAAGCTTAAAAATAATCACTCTTTATAAAAGCTGCCGCTTTTATATACGTAAAGGAGTGACATCACCCGACTCGAGTGAAGGACGGCACATTGTTCTCGTACGTGTCTCCTTATCACACGTTACGACGACTTTTCTTATCAAATACGTATCGAAGTGACGGGGCGTATTTGCTTTTCCACACAGAGGAGCGCTTTTACATGCAATTTAGTTTCTGCACACGGATTCCAAAAATGCAGTTAACCCTGGCCATATACAGTCTCGCTATAAAAGTGTGGATGGGATGGGGTTAGAGTGATGTATCAACAACAGATTACGGCAACGCAGCGCTCCCTTTGCGCGACCTCCAAGACAGTTGACGGTCCACAGTCGGACAGTATAGTGCTCCATTGATCTCGGAGAACATGATTGTGGTTCGCCTTCAAGAGCATAGGACAAGGAAGGTCCAGGAGGCTTAATTCTATCAACCTTTTTTCCATACGCCAGATGGCAGTTTTCGCTTATTTTAACGGACGGTGACTGTGGAACTGCATTGTAAAACGTACTCTGCATAGGAGAAGAATATATGCCAACCGCTTCTTCCGAGCATATTTTTAAGATTTTGTGAGTAAATTGCGACCCCGCACTACATTCAGGTTTTTAAAGTTACTCAAAATGCTCTGTGCAAGGGCGTCTAGGGGCATCATTCACTGTATTCTAATTGGCTATAAATGTTTCGAGTGAACATCGCTTTTTGTATGTGTCGTTCCTCTCCCTTTCGCTCTTCTATTTAACATATTTGAAGGCTTTGATCATATTAGCGCCGAGATGTTTAGGTGGCACCTTCTTATGGTTGCCATTCATGACGTCACGATAAAGATTTGCCTCGCCGTGAACTGGCGATTAGGCAGGCAATCGAAAGTTGTACCAGAGGGCTCATCGTACCGTATCGGTTGTGCAGAAACGGTTTCCTAAGACTTTCTACTGTCAGCATAATGGCAGCTATGAATGATTTGGCCAACGGCGAATGCCGTCCACAGCGACGCTTTTTGTTAGTCATGTCGTTAATAGTCATTGGAGGCTTAACAAAGGCATTATATTCACGTTTCTCGCTTCGGAGTTTGTTCTCTGGAGTGGTATCGGTGAATGCCGCAAGATAATAGGGAGTTTTAAGGAACCGTTTATGCAATTCCGATACGGTGCGATTGACCCTCCAGTACGAACTGCGCATGTGCGAGTCTTCTGTGGTAGCGCATACGCTGTTCGAACAGGAGAGCCCACCGTAGCGTATCGGATGCGCAAAACCGGTTGCCTAAAACTCCCTATTGGCTGCGGGACGATGATAGGAACGAGGGAGCCGCCATGTCCCGCGTTTTTTAAGCTCTCAGTGACTACCCCTTCTTTTCCACACTTTTTCTGAACTGCAATCGCTTAGTAGTGCTTCAGTAAAAATACTGTATTTACAATTATTAAAGTACATATGGATAGGCCCAGGGCCCATCTTACTTCCACAGCGCTTGTCGCACGCCTCCAGGAATTGAACGCGTTCACTCCTCCGCATCTCCATTCCGAATCATAGAAACATTTTTCAGTTTCAATATTGTAGCGATAACTATCAGTATCAGTTTCTACGCATGGTCCTGGGAGGGGTTCTGCGCAGGGTCCATAGTCAGGATCTGAAAAGATATTAAACCAACATTATGGCTTGATTTTGCAATACCAAAACGTTGGTTCCTTTTACAACCGATATTTTTTTGTAAATAAAAAAGAAAGGACCTTGACAGCACCGTTGAAATTCACTTTTCATTCAGAATTTATATACTTAAAAATACTGCAGGTGGAGTTTTGTCAGTCAAGGTATGGAGCAGTATAGAATGTTATAAGGCAGGACGTTTGCAGAAATGCACAATATGAAAATGCCCACATTCCAATTAACGAGGAATATCACTCTACAGCACGGTTGGTAACTTATAATTAGAAAAATTTTAAGTGCATGTGACAGACTATACGATACGTTCAATTGCTCGTAAAACTATGAGACAAGCCTTTTAGATTTTGGGCGGATCGAAGAAAATATTATTATTTAACAAAAATGTTTCTGCATCAAGGCAAAACAAACAAGTTTTCAAGCTGCTGCCTGGTGTCACGGCAGTCATTTTAGTCGAAATAATTGCTGATCTTTGGACGAAGTTGTGCCAATTCTACAAAATTCTTTGGCGCTTTACTTTTTTCCTATTCAATAACTGAGAAGCATAGCTATAACCTTTAGCGACAACTTAAGGTATTACGGAGCTTCAACGCTCTACTTGAAGTTTCCTTTTAAACTAGATCGGGCACTCGCCCCGTATTTTATTGGCTAGAAATTGCATAATATATTTGGGCTTAAATAACATGGTGTTTCTTAATTGCTTTAAAACGTTATAGCGTTATTATTTTACGGTGGCTTGATTAGGAGATTCTACTCTTCAAAAATGAACGCAGCCTTATTGTTACAAAACCTGCGTCAAGCGAATGTGCCTTTTATTACTTCTGCAAGCATCGACGCGCGTGTAACGTGCGCACAGTACTTTTATCTTACCAATCCAATGAGTTAATCATGGTCTTTATCCAAACCTTTTTAGACGTCAAAGTTGTACAAAAAACTTGAAGTTATAACTACTGATTCAGCACTTTATTGCTGCAAGGATATATGAATATGTACAGGGTTTCAAATATTCCAACATTTATGTAATGTTTCTTTTTTAATGCGAAAGCATTAACTGTTCCATGGAGCGAGCTGACGTCATCAGTTTGAAGCGCGAGAACGGCGCCTAGTTTCTTCGATCCCAAAGAAGTGAAGTAAAGTTGGTGGCTTTCGCCTTCGGTTCCATTGGCTGGTGGCGCGCGTGGACGGGGATCACATTGGCCGCTGCGCTCGTCAGTTTCCACGACCGCTCACCCCATGCCGCTGCGTGTCCATCAGCGCGCCGTTAACAGGGAGCGTTCAAGGACAGCGTGCCCAGGATAGAACGCGCTGACAGGCAACGAAAAGTACGCAGGAGACGAAAAAGGGAACGAACGAGCGTCTTGCATGCTTTCGCATTCCCAACTCATAAGAATTAAGTGCTGAGGTGTACCTCGGTCTCTTTTTTTTTCTTGTGTAAGTAAACACACGAAATTTTGAGGTAGGAAATAGCCATTACCTCTGCAAGTCTTCGTTGCATTTGCGCTTCGGTATCGAACAGATTAGTGTTCTCGGGTGCTTGTCCGTTGTATACTAGATCATAAAGCACTTTGCTTGTGTTGAGTTGTAAAACCACTTGTCATTTGGTCTTCCTTGGCTGGTCTTCGGTGGCTCATCGAAACAAAAACTTTTGACGTGAGCTATTGAAACAGAGTGAAAGAAATCTTGTCATTCAGCCCATTTTCTTCATAAGTCGCGTTTTTTTTTTTCCTCCACAATCTAATTTTGTGGGATATCGACATCTAATAGTCCTCCGTTCTGGATTTTGAGTATCATTATGTACGAGTTTAACTTCCCTAGCAGTGCGTTTTGTTGTTGTAGTTATGCACAGTGCTGTCACTCATAAAACACTTACTAAAACTCAGAAATACTAGAAATAAGGGTAATGGCGCAGGCAAACCGTTGAACGGGGATACTTATATATACTTATGTCTCGGCGTTTTATAAGTACGATACGTTCGAAACTACAAGTTTTTTATTGGTTCAGCAAGCTGGAAGAGATATTCTCCCAAACTAGCATGGTCCCTTCAACAATAAACTATGCTATCGCCGGAAATCTCTATAATCACCTTTATGTAACGCAGACACTGGCGCGTCCTGAAAGTATTGTTTTAGGTATGATATATGGAGGCACACCTTTTCTTCATTTAGTTTCAAAAGGCAAATTTCAATCAATAATCTAAATATTTGTTTAAGTTAGTCATTCCGTAATCACGCTCAGCTAAAATCTTTATGACCTTGTTATTATCTAGGCATAATCCAGGATTGCACATGAGCATATAAACTAAAACACAAGATGATGAAGATTGTGATAATAACAATAACGAAAACGTCAAAAACAGCCTTAAGTTTGTTTTAATTCAGATTGTTTTAAAACCAAGGAATTGGTTCAATCATTCAGTGCTACTGTTCTACAAATACTCATACGCAGGCATTCGTCTTCGTCATGATCATACATTTGTGGGCTGTGTCCAACACCAACCAACGTTACGACGAGAACTCGCGTCCTTACCTCAGATTTTTTTCTCGATTCTAAAAGAAAAGTTTGAAAACATCCATGTGATGTGGTCAATGTCTAAACAACTCTGATATCATAAGTATGCCAACCTGACCGTCGTATTCTCAAAAATCAAGAAAATGTGTATGTCGCCTCTACCGAGATTTAACATATTCGCGAGAAAAGTGGAAGTGCAAACACTTGTCATTCATATACTTCCAATAAATCTCTTGCACTAAGTCATATTATAAAATAAGTTTGCATCTCTGGAGCGCACATATTTACAAATTTACATTATATTTACTAAAACTATTTTCAAAGAAAGTTCTGCCCGTAGGGGCGCGGATTTGAGTTTTAAAATTCAATGCAAAATTATACAGTGGCCGAAGCCGAAATATTTTTGAGTTATACTTACGTCTGCACGTTTTGCTGCAATTTTCCTCTAGTTTCAAATCTATTGACCTTTTCATTGCCCAGCTTGTGGAGCACCAAATAAAAGGAACAGGCAGCTGTCGATGTCTTATAATCATAGAACCAACCGCGGATGTATCCGCTCTGCCTTGCTCTTGAGGGGGATCTATCTTTGCAAATTGCGGGTATGGTTCCTCTCGTTCCGAATTCGGCACAACCTACTGCGGGGTAGGAATTCACATTCGTTCACTGGAATTTGAGGTTTATACATTGCTGACATTGTGCCTCTGTGATACTGTCACACTTTTAAAAATGCTTTAGTTCCGAAAAACAAAAACACACTAGGGGAAGCCTTCAACCCGCTATATGTTTTTGTTGTGTGGCACCTATAACTAATAGGTAAGTTTGGTGTAAAACACCTCGGGAAGTCACAAAGCTGGTAAAAACTTTATATTCTATTTATAGCGCCCTCAGGCAGTACACTTATATTTTTAAGGAATCACGCATACTAACAGCGTAAAATGGTTGTGCAAAGTAGGAAGTACGTGAAATAGAATGCACCAAGTGTTGATGCAACAAAAGAGGAGGTTTTACTCCCCTTTACCCACCCTACCGCTTTAATGAAATATTGCGGACATTTGGATCCACAACGGTAACTAAACTATTGATATTCCTTCCATGACCCGTTGAATTGCTTACTTTTATATGTAGTACCGCATTGAAATCAGAGGAACCAGGTTTACGAACATCATTATTTCATAGTACAATTCAAAGGTCACTGGAAAGAAAACGTTGAAAGCATCGGTGAATCAGCTAGTGATGTCATCTGTGTCATTGCGACGGTAGTGAACTGGTTCGCCAATACTTTTGATGAGTTTGCGCTGACAGCCTCTTGCTACGGTAAAAGAGGTATACAATAAGATACAAGAAACTATAAATATATAAATAGAGTGAATAATGAACTGTTGCCCTACTGAGCAGCTTATTTTTCGCTTCTCAAGTAGCAAACCACCGTCTTTTTGTGAAAGAGACGAGTAAAAGCTTTATATTCTCGTGAAAAAGGTAGTCTAAATAATGCTTACCAAGCGTAACCACGAAGGAAAATACAAAGGAGCTTTATCTCCATAGTTGCTAATGATATATGCTTCAAGGTTTGTATTTCGAAGCTCGTTAGCTATTGGTAGTCCATCCTGCCATCTCAATCGTATATATATACTTATATCTGCAATACGGAAGTAAAGAAATAAGCTCGCTTTAAGAATATAAAATGCAATTAGTTAATACATTTTATATATTGACGTCAACCGTCCACCTGTTTCACTAACACTCGCGCATGAATGCACGTCGCACGTCTGTCTTCCCTGCCGCCGTAAAAACAACAAAAAAACTGTTGTGACGAAGCTTTACAGTTTTCGCATTGGGTTGTTGCAGTTCAAAAACGCTTGCATTAGTAACCGGAGACACGAAACGATAAAAAAGAAACTAAGAAAACGATGGCGATTCCTCAAAAGAATATCTTAGGCAAATCAAAAAAGCTTTTGATTGAAAGAAACATGCGTGGATTTACTATCTCGTCCGGATACATTTGTCAAAGGATGACGTATATGGGGGATTTTATTTGAAGATCGCACGTGGTACCCTTGAATCAAGTGACGTAGCATGCAGTATAGGTAGTTACGAGCACGCCAGAAGGGGTCGTTAACTTCACCTGCAAAGCAAGGTGAATGTTCATGCACGAGCTTTTGTGGAAGTGATGAGGACGTCAATTTGTCGCCCTCCGAAGCCAAACTATTGCTACGTGCTTCACCGAGAAGTAACGCTTCGCCGTGCTTCTAGAAAATTCAAGCTTACGCTTACCCCGAGTGTAAAAGATAAGGAGGCCAACATGGTCTTGCCGAGTAAATCTCGCCCTAGCTCACTCATGAATATTGGCGGAATCTTCGAGATAATAATAATAATAATCAAGAAACAATAATAATTTTATTAGGCGTCCAGGAACGGCCATGCGGTTTTATCTTAGTACTGGCACACCGAAACTTACAAACTAAAACTAAAGTAAATAAAATAAAATAAACATAAAAAATTGAAGCATTGAGTAAAAATGTGTGATACATATCACACATGCTGACAGAAAGATACGACCTACACAACAAGCAAAAAACGGAACACAGGGTCCAAACGCAGGATAGAAGACTGCCACAAAAACGAATATACCTTATTAAAATGATATAGAATAAAATCACAATCACGCCAGGTCTCAGCGAGACTCACACAAGACTCTGAACGATCTGACAAATTCAGTCACACAAAATATCAAGATCACTTCTTAATGCCATTATATGCCCAACACATACGAAAAGGGGGTCCAGGATATTTAACGTCCGAGTCCGAGAAGAGTAAAAACGTTGTCAAACGGGTGGCTGTCCGAGGAACTCGTAAAGACATCTGTGAGAGCAGTTCTGAACAGTCGGCCATTCCATGGAGGACTTTGAAAAGGAAAACCAGATCTGCCTTTTCTTCGACGGTGATATGAGCTGTTCATATGTAGGACGTCTAATACACTGTTACTCTGTGTTAGAGATGTTTCATCGCGCCGATGATCGATATCGATTGAAACAAATAAAAATTTGTTTTTGCACTCGCTTCAGCCCCAGGAGGGTAGTTTTAAGAATACCATTCCATACAGTGAGATGCTTGTTCAAGTTGAGACCTTTTGAAAGAGTGGTACAGGGTTACAAACGTCGTGGGGTTTCTAAATACTCTAGTCGTTCGACACATAACACTCCAGCGCGCGCAAGGCGCAGGTACTTATACGAGCCACATGGCTATGAAATCTCAAGGAGGAAAAAAAAAGCACTCCCAAGTCCCGCATTCACCAGCACGGCACAATGCGTCTGAGCAGAACACTGTAGGGGAAACACGTTGTCAGCGTTTTGCGACTATAAAACATGACCTTAGTTTTTTGAGCTGTTTAGCAGAAGACCGTTCAGTGAACACCATTTGCTAAATGAGTTTATGTCCTCTTGTAGAAACTTGCAATCAGAGATAGTTCTAATCTCCTTAAATAACTTAATATCATAAGCATATTGCTGATAATAATAATAATAATAATAATAATAATATTATTTATAAATATCTTTATTTTGACACCAGTCTAGAGTTGGAGGGTAGAAAAGGGAAAAAGCTGCTTAACACATCTTGACTAGTCCCGAGCCACCTCCATAGCAGCTGAGACGCGGGCACCAAAATTATTTATATATAAATAGGAGATAAATTAAGAGATCCTTTACACAAGAAACAAATTGATTCATGTCATTATATAATGCAAATTTAATTTGAACAGACTAGACCATTAGTAGACAAAACGCGGGAAAAGATAAAAAACTTCAACACCCAAAAATTAGCACTTTCTTCTTTTTTTGGTTTGGTTTGAAATCAGTATAATCCACACGTATCTTCTATTAGGTTTGGTTTGAGATTAGTATGATTAATTTTGTAAGTTGCTCACCCACATATTGATGTGTTTCATATTTTCCCTGCTGAAATGATTCAGTGTAGTCGGAAGGGTGTTGATGTAGTGTATTGTCCGTAATTAGTTCTAACAAATGGTACTTTCCATGGTTCTACAGTTCGCGTTGGATATGCATATAAACTTCTTGTTATGCTTGCTAAGTCTTCGAGATAATGTTCAGATTGATTTTTTCTTTCTGTAGCAATCTCATTTCGGCCAGCTCTCACGCCGACGCTGCGACGTTAGCTGCTGCTCTTTTGACGCTTATTCTTCTCTTTTGTTTCTGGCAAAAATTCGCCCATTAAACCTTTATTTTCACTCTACGCTCGTCGAGGCTTTTCCATCTGCGACAAAATCACAAATGGAAGTTGCGTGCTCTAGTGAGACAACTTCTATAGGGGGTAATAAAAAGACCTACCACTGGAGCGTGCATTGCGGCTCGATGTGGCTCGTTGGTCGTGAGTATTAAGTGGTGCGAATCACAGTAGTTCCGTTAGACGTGTACGCAATGCATTACTTGTACTATTCACTTTTTTCAGTTACGAAGTAACAACTTAGTTGTTTTTAAGAGATGGAAAGAATAAAGCATCTTCCTTGCATTTTGATTGAGTAACGGTAACGGTATTTAATTAGACATTCACAACACTGGTTATCCGATTTTGTTTTCACCCTCAGATCGTGGCTTACTTTCACGGCAAAGAAGAATTCGATAAACAATAAAATACGTGCACAAAGAATCACAGCATAGCCACAGTTATCGGTGAAGATATCTCTTCATCTCTATTTTAGGGAATGCTTCCTTTTCCTGCACACAGCTTTAACGAACAAACACAACGGGTTCGTTCGAGTAACCCCTGAAGACGTTCGCTTTTATTATTTGCCCATCTGTGTACTAGTCTACTTCAACATGCATAAGATAATGACAAAAAATTAGGGTTCCAATCCACGCTGTGATAGTGGTTGGCCAGCGAAGCTGTGGTATCCCCTGCAACGATTACACACTGCACTATACCGAATGGACCTTTCTCACATACCGACGGCACCAGGCGGTGGCTGCACGAACTAAAAATCGAGGAAGGGACCTACCTGCGCTACCAGTCGATAATGGGAGCTACGCTACCAGTTTCTTCGTTCTCTGAGCAGCGGGGCGTGCCCAACGCGCCGTCCAAGTGGGGCATCCGTGGCGTCCACTTAAACGTCGTGTTATTCTTTCCGTCCGCTTTCTTTTTTTGCGTAACACAATTATATGTATGCTGCTATTACATTTTCTACTCGCTGATCCACAGCCTCCTTCCGAATTTCCTCGATTTTTCGTGCACACTTCCGCCGCTTGGCATCGGGCGCTCGCGCGTGCGCAGAACGCTTCTCGGAAAAGGTCCATTCCGCCGCTGGTCGTGTTGTCGTTTCTTTTCCCTTTGCCGCTCCTCGTGTTCACGCTGCTCCTCGGGAGTCCTAACGATGCGTGGCCTACCCAAAGCGGTGCTGCAACAACAATGAAATCAGTTGTTATACTCCGTTTCATCTTACGTTTAAGCGCAGCGGATGTTACGAGCCATCGGAGCCAATCCAAGGCCGTTTGAGTGTCAGGTGACCTTAGAGAGGGGGCACAGCAACGCGCGGAAAGCTGTGTCACGGGCTACGTCCACAGTACGGGATCCGCTACGATTGCTCGTAGCATCTGCTGCGTCCGGACGTAAGGTAAAAGCGGAGTGTTGCTTTATATAGACCTTTTCCACAAGGGTGCCGCCATCTTGAATTGTCGTCACTTCCAGCATGGGCGAAAACATTGTTTTGCCGTCGCCACGCCAATGGTAGGCATTTGGGATAAAAGCGTAACCGTCCCACATTCTCGTTTTGCATCCCCTCTATTTTTTGCTATTTGGAGGTTGAAACGTTTTAATATTTTTTTGTCGCCCATACCGGATACGCTTATTAGGTGGCTGGGGACGAGAGTACACGAAAAAGGTCTATATGAAAGGCTATTGCGACGTGGGGCAAGCTGCCGTCACCGCGGCAACTTGCGGACAGTAATCACTACCGCGAAACTTATGCGGCGAGCGCCACATGGTTCGCGTTCTTATCGGAAGCGCCTTATTATCAATTATGTGGTTCGGATGCTTGTTTTGTGATGTTTTTTATTGAAACGAATGATGTGCTGTATGTGGTATGGGTGATGAATGTACTTTTCGCGTCAATGGCTAAATGTTGTTTTTTTTTCTTTTGCGAGGGCGCCGACACGGACAGATCTGACCAACGAGTTATATACAGCTTTGCTGTAAAATAAAAATGAAAGGGACCGATGTGGCTGGAAAAGATTTTGCTGAATATTTTTATTACTATTTTGTTGAACCTGTACAATGTGTGTGCTAAATAAATGCCCACAAATACGTGCTCAGAGTTTCTGACAGCTTATTTCTTTTCCAGACCGATGAAGACTATTTATGCTCGGTTTTTTAAAACCTAAAATAAAATATTTACTTTGACATATACGACCTTCAATTTAAACCAGTTAAACATGTTTTACGAGTGATTTCTCCATAACTAACGCCCATATTAAATTTAGCACTTAAGGATGGAACTCTTCCAAAACAAATGCATGTTCCAAAGCAAACGATAACATATAAAGCGGGAGATAAAAAGGAGTTAGGAAAATATAGACCCATTTCCGTTCTGTCTATATTTTCCAAATGCTTAGAAAAAAGCATGCATGAGCTGCTATGTGCATTTAGTGAGAAAGTTTGAATCATTACGCCCTGTCAATGCGTATCTATGAAAGGTCGCTCGTCGAACTAGCATTATATAAAACAAATGGAATTACCTTTAGGTAATAATGAAACGAAACTGACGAAACGTAATATATTTATTGATTTCACAAAGGCATTTGTCCGCATAAATCATGACTTATTACTTACAAACTTGTACCTTTATGGGGTTCGTGGCATTGCTTTTTTCTCAAGGGTTTCCTTCTTGAGCGATAGCTCTTAAAATAACTAGGAAACAATTTAATCTTCAGCCATTAACCGCTGGGGTGACACATGGCAGTATTTTGTAGCCGCTTCTTTTAAACCTGGATATCGATGATTTGGTAAACATTGACGATAGTGTGAACTACATTATTAAAGCGAATGATACGAGTTTATTCTTTTTTCTCAGGAGTAAAGCGCAGTTCACACACTCTGCAACAGAGTAGGACTGAGAGAGGCGAAACCGCTTTTTGAGCCTTTCGCGACGGCAGAGGACCGGATTCGTTGCTGCGGAGCAGGTCCCACGCCATCACAAAAGGCAAAAGGCTTCAAAACCGGTCTTGTCTCTCTCGGTCCTACTCGATTGCAATTGTGTGAACGGCGTTTTAACCCAGATCAGATAATTACCCAGACTAATCATTTTCTCATTCAGCTGAATGCTTTGACAATATCAAATTCCTTGCAAATAAATCTAGGCAAAACGAAGGCCGCGTTTTTAGATTGTAAAGTACCAATTGTAGTATTACGTCTCTGCTTTCCCGAGGTACAGGCACTTTATATATAATTGATGAGCGTGAAAGTACTAGGGTTAATTTTAATCAAAACATGGTTTGGAACGAACGCTGCAATATACGTGTAGTAGACTATCGAAGTTTGTGGACAGGATATATAGATATTGTCACAATGATTCCCACTTCCGCTCTGATACTCGTTGATAACTCTATTTTTACTCACATTATAAATATTTTTTCTTAGTATGTTGTAAATATGCAAGGAAATACATGTTCTCCAAGAAATAGTGATTCGTATAATATGTTTCACTACATATGAGTCATACGAAACCAGTGTTCGAAAAATTCAATTTGTGCAATTTACTAATTACTATAGCTTAAACTTCTAATTTTCATACAAAAAGTCGTTAGTCATAACTATATATTCTTATAAATCTCCTACCTTTATTTCAGAGAAAAAGACGTGAAATGCTCGTTGTACCGATATATGACAGTATTTCAGAATATTCCAGAACTAAATATGCCAATCATACGATGAGATCTACACTACTGCGTTTTTTAAATTGGAGCAGTGAATCGAACATTAACAGTTTTGGTGGGATTCGGCAAGAGGTGCGTTCTGTTCTTATTACGGGCTTTCCTAGTTATGTTTTTGCATGGTAAGAGCCTAAAGTGAATGTATGATTTAGGCTTATTTACTTTTTTGCTATCTTTGATACTAATATCTTTGTTGGTAATTACGTTAGTAATGGTATAGATGTTGTGGGTGTATCTATGTGTGTCCTCTGCTGCTGTGTGCGGGGCAGAGGCTTCTCAAGCAACGCTGAGTTGCTTGGTCTCTGCCTTCCCTCTCCAACTATATAAAGAAAATTAAAGAATTCGCATCTTAGAAAAAAGTTATTAATGGACTAGTAATATGAAAATCTAATATATCTGATCACGTCATATTTTGGCACTCCCCGGAACGGCAGTGCCCAATACTTGTTGTCCTTTGAGATGCCTTAAAGAGGCGAAATCAATCACACCATAACAATTTGTTTTATCACGAATCAAGGTTTAACACGGAACTAGCTATCCACATTGCTTTTTTGCTTTCTTTGGCTGACTGAATGCAATAAGAAATATTTACTGCCACATGTTCCCTGAGTTCACTCAACTTTCAATTATCTCTTTTTTACGTTTGTAAAACGAAGCGTAGACGGTACACCTGGTGTATTCGGGGTCCGTTGAACTTGAAAGCTTCCTTTTACACCTCTGCTTCTTCTTTAAATGAAAAACATAAACATTCAGACAGATTTGAAGGTGTAAAAAATATTTTTCATATAGCTTGGTATCTCCATCTTCGGAGGACTCATGCTGTCGAGAAAGGCAGAATGTTATTTTTTGTCAACCTTATCATGAAACTATATGATCCAGGTACGTATTCATTTCTGATTGCTACTATAATAATGGTCGATGTAAATGTTTCATATATTTAAATCGACGAACATACGTCTACTGAAATGGCAAAACTGTAGTTTGAACTGAATGTACTGAAAGTACAAACGTGTAACTTTAAAATTATTTTAGTGAAACTTAAGTAATTTCATTACTAACTTATCGCTTTTTATTCGTGACCTGACACCCGCCGTGGCTCACTATGTTATCTCAAAGGAGTCACTTTTTTTTTCAATGTCCATTTTGTATTATTCTAAATATGTTGGATAATCATCGTACTATTAGGTTAGGTTACGTTTTCAGGCAACTCAAATAACAGAAGAACGTAGAACGAACGCCTATCTCAGAAATTCAAAAATATTAAACACTATGGAATTAAAATATGCTCTTTGTGACAAAATTTTCCAGTGCGTTCTCGCAGAAACCAAGAGGGTTCTGTTCGGCAGCTCATGAAAAAGAAATAAACAGACAAATATGTCGTCGATTAAAGCCTGCCACATTCAGCAAAACGGACGACAAAGCCGTTTTCAATATTGCGGCCTAGTTGTTTAGTTAAAGACGAAAACGCAATGATAGAAACGTGGGTATGGCCTAAAATATATTATTTTATATAAGATATAAACACAGTAGAAAACACGACCATATTAGTCGCTTGGTGCGTTTAGTTGTTGTTGTGTAACTTGTCTTTAAATATACCTCTAGGCACCTCCAATATCAACCGTAAGAATGAAATTATATTATCAAGATAGAAGTAAATCAGGCATTGGGACATCTTACTTGCACAGAGCTTGATGTTCTTCCTCAGAATAGAATGCGTTGGTCCATTGAGCATCTGTTGTTGTTATAACGGATGTTTTTCTGAAGAGGTCCACATTCTAACACAAACCCAGCTTGTAGAGCCCCGGAAAAGCAGGAAAGACTACTTGTTCACTTTCAACCGCATTCTTGCTAACCCAGTGCTCGAAGCTTTCCAGCCAGGAGATATATTGTGATATTAGTCTTCCAGAACAACGTCCAATTCTAAAATCTAATAATCCGAAATTGAAGAAATTTACATGTAGAATGTTTTGTTTCCTCACTCCGTTTGATATACTCGCTCTTTCAGCACCCCGAGTGTCGAAGGCGTATAAGTAGAGCTGTTAGTATAAACACGCGCCTGTAGCTTCCGCAACTTTTGTCAACGACGCACCTGCCCGGGTCTGGCATTACTTACTATAAAGTAGAAACGACGATACTCTTTAATAAAATAATTTTCTGGCAGAATCACTGAAGTTCGTTCTTTATAGTGCGCGTATAGTTTGCCTTCTTTCTGCGAGAAAATAAATCCAATGACTAGTAAGTATTTAGAGTCTCCGATTATATAATATAACGAACATGTATTTTAAAACACTGTAAACTATTGCATTATTGCGCTTGCATACTATTTCTTTGAGATGTTTGCTTTATATGCTATAGCTGGTATCTTGGCGAAATAATTCAGAAATAATATTTTCTAACATCCTAGATATTCCGATTGTATCCGTGCCATATAGTTAATTACACCAAACTAGAACAGTTAAGACTCTTTGAGAGTAAAAACAACTAAACAATTCAAATATAACAAAATATTTTTTTGCTACTTAAAGTTTAATTAACCGGATACTGATCGAAATTGTGTTTCTCCCACTGACAGTGATAAAAAAAAACATATGAACATGCGATAGGCCATGCGAACTCAGTTCTCATTTCTCGTTTCTCATGTTTTAGTTACAAGAAATTCAATGTGTAGAAGAGCCAAAATCCACCAGTCACAACAGGAAATCGCTTCTCTTTTCACTAAAGTGTGTGTTCAGATAAGAACGGTCATAAGTGTGTCACGTCCCTGTTTTGTATTTCTATTACAGTTTTATTTAAAGAGGTGATACATTTTCATACAAATCCAAATGAACCTTTACTCCTGCAAAACACATCCTTGTTTTCGAAAAAAAAAAAGCGTGTCTGAGAGGAGGTGGAACTACGATTTTCCCAACTGCATGTAGACGCATATTTAATGGCCAACAGCTCCATTTATTACTTTTCGTTAGTCTTCTGCGCTGCTTGGAACATGACAAGATCCCGTAAGCTTTGGATTTGTGCCTCGTGAGTTTCCTGAGTCTCCAAGTTTGCAGCAATTCCATAATTAGCTAAATACGGGATTTATAAATAAAGTTAATGTATTTATGTACCTTATATTCTTATTGTTTAATATATACTGCTATTTAAAAGTTAGTACTTAAATGCTTATCTATATGTAGAATATTTATTTAGTTGTTCCTCTTTTTATTTTTACTTATTTATTTTCTGGCCCTCGCAGACAGCAAACAGATCTTCGATCCGGCCCCATAGCCAAAAAGTTTGGCGAGCTCCCTGCTCTTGAAGAAACAAAAACATAACGCTATATTTTAGATGATTCATTTTCACAACGAGAACTTAACAAAGGTATTCCTGCCCCTTTCCAAAAAGACTCGAAGTGTTATGCTTGTTTTTTTTTGTGTTTTTTTAGT
>JAZHYW010017989.1:0-15929 GCA_037355805.1 Ixodes ricinus
AGGACCTCGAGTTGCTCTGCAGGCTTATTAGGCCAGACTAGGTTGCTTGGTGCGTCTACAAAATCTTTATGCTGCAATAAACTGCCAGAATATATAAAATAAAATTTGGTATGTCTTCATGCATGCATTCTGCATTATCATTTTCTATATCTTCCCGACGGCAGGCACTTCCGCTCATAACCATAAACGCAAGTTGTCTATTGTATAGATGCACGGCCTGCCTGCACAGTAAAGTACTGAACTATCTATAGTATACCAAACGTGTTCAACTGGTGTATTTTCCCCTGTAAACCATATTAGTGGTAAGCGATGAAAGCGGAATGAAAACCAGGAATATTAATTTCGGGCTTCATAAAGTGCGGTACAATTTTGAACGCGAACATGACGTAATTTAGGCACCGCTCCCTTCAATGTTATATTCGTGAGTCTGTTGAAAACGCGAACGGAGGTGAGGAAGTGATTCCGCAAGGGCGTCCCACACTCAACTACCGTACTTTCCAGACAATCTATATGTGCTGACTACGCAAGGATCTGTAAGATTGGTTTGTGGGCTAATAAAGCAGACATTTTTCAAAATGCGCATTTGCATGAAAAGCTTCTGCGTGCAGACGATGCATCTGGAGCGCTTTTCAAATTCGGCCTAACTTGGGCCATGTGCGTACTCTATATAGCTTACACATAAGATCTCGCTATGAAAGGACAAGGGACCCGCCGCCCGTGCCACGCTGGTTGTTGCCTTCGAACTTCGCGTATGTGCTTCAAATCGGAGGTGGCGGCTAGCCGCCCGGGCATGCAGCGTATACTTTCAACACAGCTCAGGCTTTCTACGTGTGAATTTAAAACAACGTAACAAGCTAACTATCGTGACGTTCAACAAGTGCGTGCATAATTTACCGGCATCAATGCTATCGCATTAGGAGCGAAGGGAATCGATATGCCGCCGACGCGAGATATTGACGCGATGGACAGTTGTGTAGGTAAAGCAAGTTTGATGACGCGGTTCAAGGCGTGTAAATCACAAGAATCTCATATATATTTGATGAGCTGCTCTAGGAGCCGAGACTGAAAGAAATTAAAAGCAGCAAAGTTCCGATTTCGCGAAGCGCAGGTAAACAACGCAAGGGTCATCATGTCGCCTTCAGTTGTAGTTGTAGGATTGTTAACATATAAGCTTAATAAAGTGAAAGGCCAAGGGCATTCACATCACGAGCGGATAAAGTTGCTGCAAATACTTGAAGAAACAAACACGTCAGTGAAATGCAGCTTGTTATAAATCGCCGTCTTTTTCGTTCCTCGAGCGAATGCCACAGACGAGCGCGGCTGGGTTATCGTGGCTCTCACTGACGCAGGTGCAGGCCATACAGTATACACAGTGTGCAGACTACAGTCCGAAAAATACAGAACCCTTTATTTCTGCTTTCCACCATACACCGGGCGCTGCCTGGCCTCCTTTCCTCCTCGACCACACCCCACCTCTCATTCTAGCTTACATCCCCGCCGTCAGACTCGGGTTACTCACGACGCGGGACAGAAGGGAAATCCCGTTTAACGCGTTTCTCTAAGCCGACAGTCCTGTGTAAGCTGCGAGCTCAATAAACCAGGCGTACGTAAATATTTGCCATGTGTCATGCTCCTGCCAAACTCCAAGCAGAAAGCTAGGTCAGACATGAAGGGAGGTGAACGCGATAGAAATCCGAGCGCAGACGAAACATCGAAGGTATTGAAGGCTTTCAAGAGGACACATATTTAAAGTGCGAATTCTCGGCTTATTCGGTCTCAACAAGCGCAGAAAGACGACTAACGCTATGACATTCAGCTTTTGGCGTTGCTTGTCTGGCCCCATCGGCCTGTTGCATTGGCAGCGCGCTCGGACTTAAAAACGAAAAACAGTTTACGGGTTGCCGCGTTCGTGGATGCCGCTCAGGGGACGCGGTACTCTGATATTTTTGCGCTTACGGTGGTGTTTCAATCGAGAAAATTCAAAGTTCGTTTGCGCGTGCCATTTCTATCATTTGCTTCTTTTTGCATTTATTACAGTGCAGCCTAACCACGCACAAAAACTGCCCCAAATTTGTGGCTTTGAACGCACCGACGGTGCCTTAATACGGCTCAAGACAATCGAAAATAACACGATAAGCAAGACGACCCGTTGGCCATGGGAGCCGGATTCACGTGGACGTTGAAGATAAACAACCCCTTGATTTTTAGGTAACTCCAATAAGACTATTCTAAAACAGTCTTAGAATGGAATGACTCAATAGACTAAACAAATATAAAAAGTTGTTTACGTTTTAAAATAATGCTGAGAAATGTCATAAATGCAAATTAGCTGTAACTATTGTAGACTTTTTGTCCGGTGGCTACAACCACAAAGCGATGCGGATAGTTGGCGGAAGTTCTCATAGCTGGACTGAAAATGAATGAAGTGAAAAACCAAAGTCGTCCAGTAGCCGGAATTTCACGGCGACACTGGACAGCCAGGCCAGCGAAGCCCCGATGCCGGCCAGGGCTGGTTGCTCCCTGCCGCCACTGGCTGGGATCCGCCGTCCAGTTCGCTGTACTGGCCGACATGCCGTGTTAGCTGGGTAGCAATTAAGGGAGCCTCCATATTTTGTGCCGAAAAACTGGATTAGTCTATTCCCATATATTCTATGTCATGGTGAGAGATCAAACTGCTCAGATAAATTACCTCTAGTTAGATGGGTGCCTTTGAAAAGTATTGTTATTGGGAGCGGGTTGTTACCGGTTACAATTCTATGGAACATGGCAGCAATTTTCTGTTATATTATTTCCCGAACTGTCAAAATACAAAGTTCATTAAATGAAACTCGTGAGTTTCATGTGTAAACTGGGTGGGTTATAATTATAACCTCTCCTTTCTGACAACCAATAATTCGTACCCCAAGCTTTTGTACAATATGCGAGGTGAGTTTTAAATATTGAAAAGTAAATTACTTTAGGGTGTGCTGGTCAAAACGATGCCGAGCCTTGAGCAACATGCAACATCCGTATCTTAATTCTTGACAGATGTAAGTAATGTACTGTGGCCACTTTAAGTGACTGTCGAACATATTTGAATGCATTTACTTGCTCAATATACAATTATTAAAATATATTTTACAGTTATCATACTTCGTATGTTGTTATTATTATTACAGTAAAATATTATAGATTTTCTCTTTTCTTGTACTGTTGGGCAATTTGTTATAATTGCACCATCCTTGAACAAGAATGAGAGCGCCATCAATGACACTTTTTATGTGATCGGATAGCTGATGAGAGTGCTGTGACATCAGCATATATTGATACTTGTGAGCGGTTAATAAAAGCATTGAGGCTGCAACTTTTTTAACTGATATTCTGTTTCAATTATTCTTGTTTGCTTACGTAACGGGTGTGGTACAGTATGCAGTCTGCTGCAGGGGCGGATTCATGCGTCTGGCTTGGTTGGCGGGGGCATTTGATTGAGGAGAGGGATTGGGGGGGGGGGGGGCCTGCAGCGAGGTCTGAGATCAAGGGCTGTTTTTCTCAGATTTATTTTGTAAGCATAAAAATAAAGAAGACGCTAAGAGTGTTTACGTGCAGAAATGAGAATGCTTTCCTGCGAGCAGCGCATTCGTACAAGCAGCGCGCCAGGTCTTCCTATCGTACACGGCACTCCGGCGGTGACGTCACGCTCCCCCACTGCGCAGGCGCGGCGAACCCTGCCGGCTTCACGACGGCTTCCGTGACGAAGCATCTGCGTTGCTGTGCTTTTGGCCATTGGGAATTTAACTTCTGTTCCGCTGCTACAGATGGTTACAGACAACGCCGGCTTCCCTCCATGGGAGAGTTAATTCTTTCGCATTAATAATTGGCACTTTACTCGAAACTAAACTTTCTTCATAATAAAGCCCGTGTATCATCGGGTTTACTAAGGTTGATCGAATGCCATTTCATCGAAGCACGATTTAGAGAATGGGCACGTTTTATCGAAGCACGGTTTGCAGAAAGCAGAGCCTCAGTTTAGAGAAACGCCGTTTATCGAAAAGGGGACGCTTTTTAAAAAAGGCTTTCCTACTTCTCGCGTGTATCAGTGGTGCGCGTGTTAACTCCATGCCCCCGCTGTGCTCCCGCCGCTTCGCGGCGGCTAGTCTGCGGCGGCTCATTACGAAAATGTTAACTCGCCTGATGTACCCGTGCACGCCGCTTCAGGGCGACCGCATTCGCTAAAGGAGGCTCACCACCATTTTTTCTAAACCGGGTTCTCTATAAAGGCATTCGATAAACCGGGGTCGGTAAAACGGCGTTGGCTAAAACGAGCTTCTCCTAAACCGCATGCCTCCGGTATCATCCACGTATGTCCTTTTCCCATAAAAAAAAATATTTTTAGAAGCTTAGGGCAGTGTTGGAACTAACGCGTTACCGGTCGGAATATCACGACGTACGAAGCTAGATAGAGTAAAAAGTGTCTGAACGACCGCGAAGGCAGGTAGGTGCTGGTGTGTCCCTGTCATCTTGAGCTTGAAAGTTCGTTCACGCTGTGTGTTGTCGAACCAAAGCATTTTTCGTCTGCTCTCGGTCACCACGGCAGCTAGTCAGCCCGCAAATCGCAAAACATTCCTAGCAGGTGTAGTTTACAGCATTCGCGATTCCTTATCATTGTGAGCCGTCCTCAAAATGATTTGGTTCAACTTCTCAAATGAAGCAGAGTAAAGGAATGGCAATGGAATCCACATCAGTCATATTTAATTGATAAGTTAGAAGCCATACGAAACCGAGTTACTCGCTTCATACTTCGTAACTACACCCGCACAAGCATTACAGCATTAAAACAGCAGCTTCAGGTTCCAGTTCTTGCAGACCGTCGGAAAGTGTTACGGCTGACTGCCCCGCACCAGCTGTACTACCATTCGCCATCCAAAAAAGATAAGTACTGCAGAGCCGCCATCTACATCTATTCACGCACAGACAACACACGAAAACTTCACGTCACCACTCCTAGAACTAACATCTAAAAGTTTTCACCTTTACAGCTGTCTATTACCGACTGGAATTCACTCCCCGATAACATTGTAACAATAGAAGAGCCCAGCACGCTTCGAGCCGCACTTGCCGCTCTTTACACGTAACTAACCCAAACTCTTTTTTTTTTTTTTTGTGTGTGTGTGTGTTTTCATCGTGAGTTTTATATACATTGCTGTTTGTCCCCCCTTATGTAAAGCCCCCTGAGGGCGATATAAATAAATGATGATGATGATGAAATCGCCTCCCGCTGTTCTAAGCCTAACACTCGGTTGGGGCAACGAACAGACCGACCGCCATCTTTTTTTCCCGAGACGTGAACGGTGCTGGTTGCGTTCCGGTGACGACTCCAGCGGCCGGAGAGGGAGAAACGACCGAGAAGAGCCTCCCCAAGCCACGAACGACTCGCAGGCGGATACGCAGTGGCGTCGCCGATGCGTTCGAGGACGAACCATTTGTGTGGAAACGACTTGCTAAAACTCCCCCTTCCTTGAAGTCCCGAACGATTCGCGTGCACATGAGCACTGCCGTCGGCGGGCCGTTAGGAGACGAACCGTTCGAGGCCAAACGACCCACTAAAGCTCCATATCAAGGTGATATCGTCAGATAGCTATCAGGTATTCCCTTTCTATGATTATATATTAGCGTGAACATATAAAACAGGAGTTCAGCGAATTAATTGGTCTTCTAGAGAAGCGTTGCAATATTAAATGCGTAAGAAACTAATATGCGATTTTTTTTCTCATACTGAAAGTGAAGGAAGATATAAATTTGTGTTTACATTTAAAACATCAGCTGAGCGATAATAGACACAAATACACAACATACGCCGCGATTTGTCTTCGCAGTCGAGGTCAGGGGTGCTGTGGTACCCAGGCAGCACAGACACGTTGAAAACACGTCGAAAGAAGGTGATGACGTCAGGAACCACATGTCGAAAGAACGTCGAAAGTCTGAACGTCAGGTCCCTTCGACGTAATATGGAAAGGCTAATGTCTGGGAAAAAAGGTGGATTTGCGTCGACATAACGTCCCACTTGACGACCTTAGAACGTCGAGTGCGCGTCTGAATTGGACGGGAAGTCAAGTGATAACGTTATATCGACGTTGACACAATGTCCCATTCAACGACCATCAAACGTCGAGTATCCGTCTAAACTGAACGGGATGTCAATTGAAAACGTCATTAACGATAAAATAACTTTCCATTTAATGACATAAAATGTCGAGCGCACGTCTGTGATAACGTCATGTCAACGTTGAAGTAATGTCCCATTTAACGACCATAAAACGTCGAGCCTACGTCTAGACTGAACGGGATGTCAATTGATAACGGTCTCGACATGGGTCACCGTGGAGCAGTGGAGTCAACCGGATCTGGCTTCGTTGCTCGAAGGTATCTTCACGAAAGCATGTATATTCGGACGGAATAGCCCATTTGCTAAATCCCCAAAGCGCCCCGGCCCGCTATCCAGGAATCATGGGAACGGTGATTCTTCAGCTTCCTAGTGATCGGCAATTTCGTTAGACGGTTTTGGGTGTAATTCGGAGTCACCCTAAACAAGCGTCCTATAGTGCCCAAAGGACTCCGTCATATCACTTTTAAGATTTCTCGTCAATGACAACGTTTTCGATACTGTGCATGCTGTCCACCCTTCAACCTGGCTTAGCTGCAGAAATCTGTTACATTATTGTCATTCTCTTACAGCTTCAAAGACGCTGATATTAAGTTAGAAACGCTAAAAGTGATATAAACAGCCCCGCTGACTCCGAGCTAAATCCTGGTTTTTGTTGTTGGGAATTCTCGGCTTTTTAAGCAATTTCTGCTAAAACAACATTCATGAGAATGATAACATTGTAAGAGATTTCAGCAGCTTCAGCCAGGTTGAAATGTGGATTGCATGCACGTATAAAAAATGCTGACATTGACGAGAAATTTTAAAAGTGATGTGACAGCACCTTGGGCTTTAGAAGGCGCTTGTTTAGGGTGATCAAGGTGTTCGCTTAGACATTGCTGGGATGTCTCGCGCTCAACGTCCAAAGAACCTCCTGAGAAAAAACGTAGAACTGACGTCGAATAATGTTGATGACGTCAAGGTGTTGCTCAAGACACTGTTGGTACGTCTCGTGCTCCACGTTCAAAGAACTTCCCGAAGAAAACGTACAACTGACGTCTATTATTTCCAATGACGTCAAGGTGTTGCTCAGACTTTGTTGGGACGTCTCGCGCTCAACGTTACAAGAACCTCCCGAATAAAACGTAAAAATGACGTCGAATATTGTCGATGACATCAAGGTGTTGCAGAGGACATTGTTGGGACGTCTCGTGCTCCACGTTCAAAAGAACTTCCCGGAGAAAACGTAGACCTGACGTCTATTATTGCCAATGACGTCAAGGTGTTGCTCAGACATTGTTGGGACGTCTCGTGCTCGACGTTCAGAGAACTTCCCGAAGAAAACGTAGAACTGACGTCGATTAATGTCGAAGACCTCAAGGTGTTGCTCAGGATATTTTTATGACGTGTCGTGCTTGACGTTCAAAGAACTTCTCATACAAGACGTCGAACAGACGTCGATTACTGTTGAAGACGTCGAGGTGCAGCTTATGACGTTGTCACTACGTCGCGTGTTTGACGTTGTCGGAACCTCTCATGTGGACGTACCAATGCCGTAGACAAAAAGTTTGTTAAGGACTTCGACGTCGCCCAACGTCGAGTACCTTATTTCGACGTCATATCGACGTCTTGTGCTGCCTGGGTAAGAGTACCGGATTGCTGCGGCAGATTCTTGGTTGGAGCGGTCAAGGATTTCATACAATCAAAAATTAAAAAAGCGGTCGCGCTAACGGGATTTGTGCGAGTTTTCCAGCACATATTACTAGAAATTTGAACACTAAGGTACTTCCAGGAAGTACAAATTGCATGCAGCTGTTCGACATTTATTGAGGGTTACTTGAGGTTATATGAGTAAACACTCTCAGACGTAACTAAAGGATGAGAAATGGAGGGAAGCGGAAGATGCATAAAAATAGCAGCTGCAATTTTATCTTGTTAAGCCTGCTGCGTTTTTTTATATATATAATCTGCAGCTGGTAACGCGCGGTGAAAGGTTCGTCGATATTTATCTTTTTTTTATTCTTCCTTGATATGTTGTATTCGCTAACAAACAAATTTCATTAAACTTTGTAAAAGGTCGCCGAACTTGTAAGACATAAAATTTCTCCGAGGTTGAACCTGCAATACTTAAATATTTAGCACTTGTTTAGCGACAGCAGTTTTTACGTCACAAATACAAGTACTAAGAATTATTGTACTTTGCAAAAGGCAAGATCAAAAATAAATTTGTAAATTACAGGCCAGTTTTCACTCTGCCAGTATTGTCAAAGGATTATAATAAAAACTGACACGGGAAACGTTTCAGCTTTATTTTTATGTAAAACTTCTGGACGTCAGAGCAATTCTTTATTTATCTTTTTTAAATCAAGCGAACTCGCATTACTTGAACAAAAATAATGTATTTCTCACACCGTTTGAAAACAAAGCAATTGTGGATTTATCAAAGTCTTTTGATTTAGTGGTGAATCAAAACAATTTGCAAATAAAAATAAACTAATATTGTATTCGGGGACGCGTTGTATTTCTTTTAAAACCAGGTTTATAATATTACCATATTTATCATTACCAGGAGGATTTTTCGGTCACGCACTAGTCACCTAGCTGTGTTTGGAGTTTGCGTTTGTCCTTTGTTCCCATTCTTCCCCTTCCCCAGGGATTATTATGGTCATTCTTCTCCTGCTCGCTTGCACCTTTGTAATAATTGCATTATCATCATAGCCTTAAAATACAGGCTGTTCCCTATTGAAAAATATTTTTTACCGGAATGTCATTTCCAGTAAAAGTCTATTTTACTGGATTATGGGACTGTTTTCACTTCCAGTAAAGCCGTAGTTTACCGGAATGTCACCGGATTTTTTACTGGAATGTCACCGGTTGTTTTACAGGAATGTTACCGGCTTTTTACCCAAATGTCACCAGAATTTTTACCAGAATGTCACCGGATTTCTACCGGAAGTTTATTTCCAGTAAAAATCTATTTTACTGGATTATGGGACTCTTTTCGCTTCCAGTAAAGCCACAATTTACCAGAAGATCACCAGATAATAATATCTTTATTATCTTTGAAAAAATACATGTGTGCGTGCTGGCCCACGAAAGCAAAGATGCTTGTATGTGAGACCAGGCAGCCAATAAAATACCGTGACACAGTGAACACTGGAGAAACAAAACAAACAAACAACAATAATGTAGGAATGTGGGCAACGAATACGCACTAAGTAATTATATAATTATTATTGCGCGAGCGTGAGGCACCATTCTCTTACATTCCGTTTTACCGCACGAAAGGATGATATGTTCAGCAAAGACTCTGGCAAACTGTTGAAGATTGGCCGGAATTCACCGTGTTTTTTCTTTCTTTTTTCGGAAGTCAACGGAAGGCACTTAGGAGGAAGCCTGTGAACCGTGGTTGGTGTATGTTTACCAGATGCTGGACGATTCGGTAACAATTAAAGTGGTTAGTCCACATAGACCTGAAGGTTCTATGTATCTATTTAACCGGGTCGATACCAGTGAAACAATTTGCACAGCTGTAGACAAAAGCAATCAGACCAAATAGGAACAACCGAGTTCTTTGTCGCAAAAGATATCTTTCAAGGTACTCACAATGCCGCTGGGTAAATTCCTAGACGTACGGTAATAAAACCGCGCAGGTGCACCACACGGACACACACACGTATGCTCTCAGTAGCACGTTTAGCGAAAACCACGAACGCGCGAAACGAACATCCGCCGCCGTTGAGAAATCACGGGCACAGATCACGATGTCGTCCCTGATGTCGTCGCCGCGGGTGCACCAGGCGTCAGTAGCACGCTTAGCGAAAACCACGAACGCGCGAAACGAACATCCGCCGCCGTTGAGAAATCCCGGGCACACTCACGATGTCGTCCCTGATGTCGCCGCCGCGGGTGCACCAGGCGTCAGTAGCACGCTTAGCGAAAACCACGACCGCGCGGAACGAACATCCGCCGCCGTTGAGAAATCCCGGGCACACTCACGATGTCGTCCCTGATGCCGCCGCCGCGGGTGCGCCAGGCGTCAGTAGCACGCTTAGCGAAAACCACGAACGCGCGAAACGAACATCCGCCGACGTTGAGAAATCTTGGGCACAGTCTTTTTCGCTCGCTGGATGCTTCTGAAGCCGGACGGACAAAGAGGCGTAAGAAACAGGTCACTGAAAGATATTTTCTTTTCATCTGCACACCCAGCTGCTCTGGAAGATACAGGTCGCACACATGGAACGAGAATCCGAGACTGAGCGTTCGTTCCTGGCCGGCCGTTGCTCGTTGACGGACAAAGAAGCCGGTTTTCTTTAAAAAAAAAGTCAGCAAAACGACCTTCTCGCATTTTCCCCACGACCCAATGCGAGGGAGAGAGGGTGCGTGGGGACTCGTCCTTGGTGCGAGGCACCAAGGACGCCCAGTCCCCGGCTCGCCTCGGCTTCCCCCTCCCCTCGCGTCGGCTTTGAGTGAAGTTCGGTAAACAGGGAAGCGAGTCACCCGTTTCGGGTAAGATTAAAACCGGGTCGTCTGGGAAACGAAAGTGGCTGCCGGTGACATTCCAGCGAAATCTGGAAACCCGATGCCGATGAAATTCCAGCGAAATCTGTTTGCCGGCAAATAATCTCGCACAGACTGCAGGTAAACTGGTTTCGGATGAAAACGGGTGAAAGTGCCCACCTTTTTGGATCGTCAAAACAGTTCGCTGCACGCACTTCTTGAGGGTTGCAACGTCGTCCCGAGCTAAAACTCGCACTCACGAGAATGCCGCCCGAGTGGTCTCGTACCTGCTCTGGCCCCGACTTTTGCCTGTCGCAAATAGCAAGTTGCCGGTGATCGCTGCTCACCTTTTTGGATCGTCAAAACAGTTCGCTGCACGCACTTCTTGCAGGATTGCAACGTCGTCTCGAGCTAAAACACGCACTCACGAGAATGCCACTGCATTGGCGGCCACCATTACAAACTCAGCTAGTCCCCCTGCTCGTCTTGGCTTCCTTGCCTTTAGCCGTTCCCCTTTCGTCGGCTACCAGTGAAGTTCGGTGTCCGGCAAACGAGAGTGGCTTCCGGTAGGATTCCAGCGACGGGTAATCGAAAGTGGTTCTGGCAAAACTTTCAGCGAAAGTGTCTTCCGGTAATATTTCCACCACAGACTGGTAAACGACGCTGGTTTCTGGTGAAAATGAGTGGAAATTAACCCGTTTCCACTGAATGTCACGGGAAGTTTTTGCCGGATTTTAACCGAAAGTGGCTCCGGTAAAACGTTCACCGGAATCTGGTAACTGAAAGTGGCGGCCGGTAATATTTCCACCAAAAAACTGGTAAACTACGCTGGTTTCTGGTGAAAATGAGTGGAAATTAACCCGTTTCCACCGAATGTCACTGGAAGTTTTTGCCGGATTTTTCAATAGGGTCACCCTTGCTACTCACAGGTGGCAGCTGATAAAACCCGTTTGCTCTACTAACGTCTAACTCCTGGTAAGCTAGTTGGTGGAGCGCTCCACTGGAAATGAAGAGGTCCCTGGTTCGATATCCGGACCAGGCAATTTTTTTTTGGTCGCGCACCAGTCACCTAATTGTGCTTGAAGTTTGTGTTTGTCCTTTGCCCCTTTTGTACCTCTTCTCTTGATATTATTATCGTCATATTTATCTAATCGAAACCAAGCCGTTCAGGTAAATATTAGGCGCTGGAAGGGTAAAACTGTGTTTTGTTGCGAGCCACAGGTTAGCATATTACGGCAGGTACACCTCAACATTTATATTAGTTATATTGTAAATATTAACCCTACAGGCCAATTTATTTTATATCCAGATGGTACTAATATATTTTTTTAGCCATGACATTGCTGTTCCTAAGCTTATAGATAAAGGTATTAGTACGATGAAAACACTGGTGATCTAGTAAGTTTCTATTCTGTGCAGGTAAATGAAACAAAGACAAACGCAGTTATATTCCGATCAGAAAACAAGCCCTTTTCCACACATGAAAATATCATCCTAAATTTATGCCGCATAAAGGAGGTAGATATTTTCAAGTAACTGGGTGTCATATTTTCTGCCGACATGTTGTGAGACAATCACGTAAACTACTCACTAGCAACAATTTGATATTACTGCCATAGTTGGTCACATTCCATACCTTACTTCTACACAATTCCAGTTGCTTCTTTCTAATTCACTTTTTATCCCCATTTAAATAATTGCCAACTAGTGTCAGGAACAACTACGTTTTCAAGCCTACAACTTGTCCATTTAATATAAAAATATATTTTCGATCTAATATACAACAAGCCGCATGGAACACAAAATTTCATTTTCTTTGATTGGTCCCGGGTGGTCAGAGTTCACGACCAATATAAACGTAGTTTGACTGTCCGCTATAAATCAAAAAGTGCAAAGAAATGTAAATACTATACCTACGTAATCTGGCTCGATTTCAAATAAAATGTAGTAACTTTACGAGGCATAAAGTTAACTGGACAAAACTCAGAAAAACGTGCCTCAGTTACTCATTGCCATCTCTATTAAATATATATTACGTCGTTATTTTCATACTGCCGCGCGCGCAGCTGGCCAAGTAGGCAGCGCAACCGTGGCCTAGCGGTTATCAAGCTTGCCTCCCACGCGAAGAGCCGGGGTTCGAGTCCTGGGAGTTACTCGCCTTTCATGTATTCTTTCAGTTTAATGTTCTGGTGAATTCCGACAACACTGTTGTTTACTCCAGGTTCGAATGTTCTTCGCGTCGGACCTTCTACGCCGATTATTCCAGAAGGCCCCGCGTGTGCATAAGGGGCTTCGCGTGGCGAGCCACAGCAGCCACAGTCAGTCCCGCCCTAGCGTTCGATCCTGCTGTTACGCCGCTATCGACGCCCGTGACGCTCTATTGTAATCTTCTGTTTCCTTCTTTATTTTGGGCACAAGTTCGCCCCATTAAAACTTATTTATTCATTCCTATTTATTTATTCTTCTTTTGGTCGCCACCCGTGACATTCTGTTGGAGGTGCGGGGTACCGAATGTCCCTGCAGCGCACCCCTCCGAGGGCCCGCAGTGCACGTCCGACAGCAAGCCCACGACGACCCGACGAAGACGCCTACCAAGACCCGATTAAGTCGCCGCACTCAAGGCCTACACCCGGAATTCGGACTATCGCCACCCAGGATCAAGCAGCCAACGAGGCCAACGATGGACAACCAGTCTTCGCAGACCCCGACCGCCGCCGCCGTTGTATACCAACCCGTCGCGCCAAGGAAACCGACGTCTTTCCACCGGGAGGTGCACGAGGACATCGAGGATTGGCTGCAGCACCATGAACGTGTTGCCCGCCATAACGGGTGGTCAGCTGAGCACCTGCTTGCAGAACATTTACTTCTCGCTGGAAGGAACTGGGAGGCACTGGCTGAAGAACCACGAGGCTTCTTTGACGTCATGGGAGTTGTGCAAACAAGAACTGAAGAAGACGTTCGCCAGTCTACACCGAAGAGACAGGGTCGAAGGGTCGAAGATCTGCTGCAATATAGGACCCAGAGCCCCAAAGACAGCGTCACGGGTTTCATAGAAGACGTCATGCGCCTAAGCTCCCAGGCCGACCCTTACGCCACCGAGGAAAAGAAGGTGCGTATTCTGATGCATGGCCTGAAGGGCGACATCCTCGGCGGAGTCGTACGCAACCCACCGACTTCCGTTCAAGGATTCGTCACGGAAGCCCCGAATATCGAGCGTGCTCTGCAAGCCCGAGCCAGCCACTACCAGAGGCTACCCGGCGTCAGCGCGTTTCCGCAGTCCCCTTGCGATCTTACCGACGGAATTCCAGGCATTCATGAGCTTATTCGCCACGTCGTCTGGGAGGGCTTATTCGACACGTCTCTGCTGACTGCTCAGTGCCCGGCCTCAATCTCCCTTCCCGAGGTTGTTCGGGACGAGGTTCAGCGAGCGTTCCTGCCGGATGCCCCTGTCACCGTGGCCGCAGCCGATGAGCCGACGCTGACCTACGCCGCAGTGGACCGACGACCGCTGCCGGCTGCTCAACATTACCCGGTGGCGCCACGACAAGACCCACCAACCCACCAGCAGCAGCAGGCGGCTGCTACTGTGTGTTATCAAGAGTGTTCTCTTCTAGTGCTCTCCAGTTGATGTCGAACTTCTCCATATGTATATATAAAGAGTTATACGAGTCACCCCTCCTGCTCCCTGGTCCTTCACGATTCCGGCTACCACATGAGTTCCTGCCCTGGCTCGGCTCCCTGCCACAAACCAAATGTCCGGACAACCGCTCGGTCCCAACAACTGGTGGCAGCGGTAGGATCGACTTCGCCGGACCATGACTTTTTGTGTGGGTGAGTGCCCGGCCCTTTCTTTCTCAATATGCCAGACCCATTAGCTCTAAGTTTTGCCAGTGGGGTTTGGAGATAGTCGTTGTCAGGAAGCACTGTGCAACCATTCTGACGCAATAATTTTGTGGGAAAGAGGGCCAGCACCGCCTAGATCAAGAGTCTGGAGGCATTCCGCTGGTACAAGTTGGTACAAGTCTGTACCGAATTAGGAATCGATTTGGGGCAGGCAAAAAAAACCGCACATGATAGAGCTCCTGCAGGCCGCAGACGTCAGTGTTGAGGAGTTCACAGAGGCTCTGGAGGAGGTTCGCGAAGGGGAGCGGGAGGAACGCAAAAAGCGGGCCGCGGGGAGGCTCACGAAAAGGGCGAGAAAGAAACGCGAATGGGCTCTCGAGAGGGCGAGATGGGAGCTCGAAAAGCGCGAATATACGCGCGAAATGGAGCGGCTCGACTACAAGTTCGAGCAGCTCGAGCTCGCGAAGAGAACGCGGGAGTCGGAGTCTCTTCGTTGGACGACAACAGGCGTTGAAGGGGTGACAGGGAAGGCGTGTCAAGGAAAGGAGAAAGTGGAAGCTGGGGACACCGAGTTGACTCCGGCTTACACAGCGTCTTTCTCCCGACACGATCGTCACCGTTCTTCGCAAGATCGACCCAAAGTTCGAGCGCCGGGACGGTGAAAGTGACATGGAGGCAACGACAGAAGTGGTGTGTCAGGAAAAGAAGAAAACGGAAGCTGGGGACACCGAGGTGACTGAAAACCAGCGGGTGTCTTCCGACGTGACCGACGTTGTTCCACGCAAGACCAACACCGTACCGCAGAAGACCGAACCAACGCCCGAGCTGCAGGAGGTTGAGAGTGATCAGGATCACGGGAAAAAAGACAAGGCTCTTCGGGCGTCCAGCGGCGAGTTCCCGGATGACGAAGGCGACGCCAAGACAGAGACAACGCCGGGAAAGTCCCCGCAGCGCATGAATAGCAGTGCCGAGGTGCCGGAGATAGCGGTCCAGCAATCAAGCCAGGATCCTGACCGCTCTGATTGGCACCCGTGCGGCCTTGGGACCAAGCGCATGTCGCTGTCGCAGCGGTCCAAGTGGCCCACCAGGAGGGAGGTGATTGAACTTTCCTTCGACGAGGTCAACCAGTCCTGCCTGGTGCGGTTAAGGAGCCCGGAGTCCACACCATTCACGGAGTCCAGGCGCAAGGAGGACATCGACGAGTACGCGTCTGGCAGCAAGTCGTCATTGATGTCGGAGGACGGGAGACCCCAAGCCGGACATCCTAGAGGACCTGCAACCGGCGGCGGCTGCGCAAACAAGGGACCCACCGGGGACACTAGGGAGCCCGGGCGGGACAAAGCGGACCCGGACGCCAGTTCCCACTAGGACATCATGTTGGCGGCATGATGGAGGTGAGACCGAGAACTCAGGTGCTGCCGTGAGCAGCGACCGAGACCTAAGAGGGAAGAGGCGGCGCCAAATCAGG
>JAZHYW010017990.1:0-10253 GCA_037355805.1 Ixodes ricinus
GCGCTGGAGTAACTAAGAAATCCTTTTCGGGTAAAACTGAGACCTCGAAGAAGACGTGGAAGTGTCCAACGTGCAGGAGCAACGCATCGCGCGCTAGTTGCAGTGACGATAGACAGCCCGAACTGGATGTAAAAACTCTTCTTATATCTATTAACCAGAAGCTGGACACGCTACCTTCTCTAACTGAAAAAGTAGACAGCCTGGAGCGGTCCGTACAGTATATGTCAAAAAGGTTCGACGAATTTGAAAAGGAGATGAAACTTCAGAAGACAGAAATCAAAGACCTAAGTAAGAGGGTGAGACAAATGGAGGAGAAAGAGGAATTGAACAGAGTGGTACAGGAGCAGCTCCAACAGGAGGTGAACGACCTCGAATTTCGGAGTAGGCGTTTAAACCTGGAGATACATGGGATACCTGCAGTGCAGGATGAAAACCTGCTTACCTCACTCAATTGGCTGGCCGAAAAGCTTGAAGTGCCTCAACTGACGGAGTCTGATGTAACATCTGTTCATAGGCTGCCTGCGAAGCAGGGACATGTACCTGGAATAATCGTTCGTTTCACGAGGCAACAGAACAGGGACGAGTGGTTGAAGGGAAAAAACAAACTAAAGGGCAGTACCCCGCGTGTTTTCATCCAGGAGAACCTGACCAGGTACAATAGGGAACTGCTTCGAGCGACGAAAGATCAGGCCAAAGAAAAAAACTATGCCTTTACATGGTGCACGAACGGGAAAGTTCTTGTTCGGAGGACTGAAGGCGCACGTGCTATCCATATTAAGAGCAGGGATGACCTCAACCAACTGTAGAAAACGTCATCGCTAGTACTGACTGAAAAATTTTACATCATATGAGCCAACAGTGCTATTATTTGCCGAATGATGTAAATCGGCTTGTGTGTCAGCTCCCAACTACTTTACTAAAATGTATTCATTTAAATACTAGGTCTGTAAGAAACAAAATGTCTTGTTTAGAAGAATTGTTTATGGAGTTTTCTTTTCAATTTTCTGTAATTATGTTAACTGAGACGTGGAGTACAACTGACTACGATGTTTTCAGGTTACGAAACTATAACACTTATTATTTAAACCGATCTAGCAGCCGAGGCGGTGGAGTTGCGTTGTTGGTCAATGATAACACTTCATGCTATATACTTGATCGTTATACTGTCATTACACCTGACTATGAAATGCTTTCGCTCTGTGTAGACAATACAGTGTTTTCTGTGTGTTATCGGCCGCCAAATGGAGATATTAATACGTTTTTAAAATTCTATGATGAATTCCTAGATTTTGTCGCTGACAATAAAAATACTTTGATTGCAGGAGGAGACTTTAATATCGATATGACTAGTAATAGCCAAACCGCCAGAGAGTTTGACACTGTAATACTTTCAAGTGGGTTTGTTAATGTGATTAAGGTACCGACTAGGGTCACGACGGAATGCCAATCTACACTTGATCTTTTTATTACAAACTGTTTACAGTCAAGTATTGTGGCGGGAGCTATATCATGTTGTATTAGTGATCATCTACCTATTTTTCTTTGCGTAGAAAGGAGTGAAATTGTAGCAAAGAAAGCCCATAAGATATTTTACCAAAATATAACAGAGTCGTCCCTTAATGCATTCCAAAATGCACTGTTGCACTCGAATTACAGCGACATAAACAATTCAAATGATGCGAGTGAGGCCTATAACTCGTTCATTAACATTTTTAAACGTTTATATTCTACTCACTTTCCTATAAAAGTGCGTCGACAACCCCGAAAAGTACGCAAGCCGTGGATTACGCCAGAATTGCGCCAAGAAATGAAAATAAGGGACCAACTATATAACAAATTTTTAAATACTCGTAATCCTGATGATTTGACTACTTTTAAGCAGTATCGAAACAAAGTAACAAAGAAGCTGCGATCTGCTCGGTCTGAGTTCCATTCGTCATTTTTAAGTGATAAGAACGGTCGACATGACGTGTTATGGGCTAGATTAAACACACTCCTACATCGCGGTCATCCACATAAGCCTCCTTTAAAACTACGAGTTAACGGTGAAGAACTGTCTGGTGCTAAATTAGCTGACGCGTTTAACAATTTTTTTACAAACATGGGAGACGGCGGTGTCTCGCCTGATACTTGGAGAGATTATCTTTGTAATCGAAATGATAAAACCATGTTTCTGAAACCAGTCATTGCGCAGGAGGTGATATCAATAATCAAAAACATAAATAACAGCAGTAGTTGTGATATTGATGGACTTCAGATACGACCGGTGAAGCACGTAGCTGAAATTATTGCGCCTATTCTTACTCATATTTTTAATCTATGTTTTGTTGATGCAGTTTTTCCAGTGAATATGCAAGTTGCCAGAGTTACGGTTCTCTATAAAAAGGGTGATCGAAACAATTTAGGAAATTATAGGCCAGTTTCTATTTTACCTGTTTTTTCGAAGATATTTGAAAAAATCTTGCATTCAAGACTCTCAAACTTTATAGATAAATGTAACTTGTTAACTTCTCAACAATTTGGTTTTCGTAAAAACAAATCAACGGAATTGGCGTTACTCGAACAGAAAGAATATATTCTTACACAATTTGAAAACAAAGCGATTGTAGTTGGTGTATTTGTGGATTTTTCCAAGGCCTTTGATTTAGTGAGTCATGATATTCTGCTGGGGAAACTTAGTTACTATGGTATTTGTGGACAGGTTTTATTACTTTTGAAATCTTATTTATCAAACCGAAAACAGGTTGTTCAGATAAACAACATGTGTTCTAAGGCTCTATCTGTGACTTGTGGTGTACCACAAGGTAGTATATTAGGGCCACTGCTATTTAATATTTATCTTAATGATATTGTAAAAATTAACCCTAGTGCCAAATTCGTTATCTATGCTGATGACACTAGTATTTTCTTTGCCGGTACTGATATCCATGAATTGGTAGATACATGTAATCACACAATGAAAGCACTGGAGAACTGGTCGAAATCTAATTCCATGCAAATAAATGAACTAAAAACAAAAGCAGTAATATTTAGACCTAAAAATAAGCCAATTCCAGTGCATAGAGATATTTTCCTTAATTCCCGTCCAATAGAAATTGTGGAGCATTTTAAATGTCTCGGTGTCGTGTTTTCCGCAAATATGTCGTGGGATAGTCATATTAACTATTTAGTAGGTAAAATAGCTCAGATAACTGGAATAATAGGTCGTGTTAGGTACCTTCTTCAAACAAGAATCAAGTTACTTCTGTATAATTCACTCTTTTATTCACATTTGAATTACTGTCAATTAGTGTGGGGGACAACAACATTTTCAAACTTACAACGTGTTTATTTGGTACAAAAAAAATGTCTTCGACATATTTACAACGCGCCCTACAGAGCGTCATGTGCAAACTTTTTTATCGTTCCCAAGTGATCCCAGCATACAACCTATATAAATATAGATTAAGTGTACGGTATAAATTGGAAACACAGAGGAATATAAATAACATACGTAATCTGGCACAACTACAGATAAGAGAATTGAACTATACTACAAGACATGGAGAGAATTGGATAGTACCTACACCTCGTTTAAACTACAGAAAAGAATGCCTGTGTTATACACTCCCGTCATTATTAAACGCTTATCAGCTTATGCATTTTGATTTATTTGCCTGTAAGTACAGTGAACTGCGTGCAATGTCTGTGACCATGGGAGTATGATTTTTGTTTTGTATGCCTGTATACCTTTGCATTTTCGTTGTCATTGTCCTCTTTATGCATGTTCATTTTTCCCACCGTTGCGCTGCTTAGTTGCCATTAATACAGGGACTGTGGGCTCGTCAAGCTGCTAAGCGCAGCTTTTTTCCACAGCCCCTCCATCTGTATTTTTACAAGGTGGAAATAAACTCATTTGATTTGATTTGATTTGAACGGGCGGTGCGAACGGTGAAGTCGGCGCTGAAAAAGATTTCTGGCAAAGACCTACAAACAAAGCTGGACCGCTGGTCGCTTTCATACCGGCGAACACCCAACAGCATGTCAGGAAAATCTCCGGCAGAACTCTTGGTAGGACGTCAGATACGTTCGAGATTGGACCTTATTAACCCCGCGCGGCTGGAGGACAAGGAAGAACAACAACCTCAGACCACCGCTGACAAACGACTTCAACGAGGAAGAACCGTGTTCATCCCCAACTACGGATCGGGTTCCCGTTAAATTCCGGGAGTCGTAAAGGAGACGAAGGGAGCGCGCATGGCAATCGTTACCACACCAGACGGCGATCTTGTCCGACACGCCGACCAGATCAGGCTGAAGATTCCACAAATGGAAACGCCAACTTCTGAGAACGACACATGGATGGACGACGTCGGCATTCCCGAGGCGCAAAACATGCCAGTGCCAAGAAGGTAAACTCGTTCGAGACGGAAGCCTTCGCGCTTTCAAGCCACTTAATGTAAATTAAGGGTGGAGGAGTGCTACGTACGCATGGTTCCAGCCAGCGGTACGAGCCATGTTCCCCGACCGACGGAGAGCAACCCGAAACCCCTGATTTCACAAGCGAAGCCCGGCGGAGTTTCCTTCTCCCGTGTCTCTCCCGGCTGAAATATAAGCAGCGGCGGATCACCGCCGCTCCCCGGCTACGCAGAAGATGCTCTGTGCTAGTTTTGACTAGAGTAACTGTATAGGCTCTGCTTGCAGAGCCAGAGTATCGCGTTCCTTTTCCTTTCGCCGCCATCTCCGTATTGGCGGAGGAGTGGTCACGTGGGCAGAACTGGATCCGATTTTCGTGCGGGAAAGCGGCCGTCCAGAGCGCCGAGTTTCTGGGAAACATATTTTCCGCTTTGAGTTCGCAAAATATAGATCATAGACTAAAATCGAACAAACCAAAAGCTTCCTAAGTCATTGAACATTATGTGCGTCAACTGGGTACAATACAATCCTGTTTTTTATAACGCGAGCGATGTTTTAGGACATCCGTTTCCAAGGTATGGGAAGCAGACGACACGGACGACGATCGCGTTGCTCGCGTCCGCGGCTCTCGCGGAGTGATACGCGATACGCGACCGGCACATCCGGCCATCTTGGCGAATCGGCGAGCTCTCGTCCGAAAGCGAGGGGACGGCGTTTTCGTCAGCCGCTGCGTGGTTTATCGCCATGAATTGACGACTTCACTTCACACGCGACCCGCAGGATCCGCGGGTGCGATTTTTGCAATCGAGAGGGAAACAGGAAACGACGGGAGAATGATGACGGCGCATGCGCGGCTCGTCACCGCACGCCGCACTATTTTCCTTACGCACCGCGCCGCAGCACGCCGCAGCACGCCGCCTCGCGTCTGCGCCTTCGCGTCTCCTGCAAAAACCGACCGCGACTTCCCGCAGTGCTTGGCTCCAGAATGGCACCATTGCGGTACTCTGCTCCGCAAGCGGAGCATATACAGTTACTCTAGTTGTGACTAGACGCTTTTCTTTCGCTATAAAAAAAAACACAGTTAACCACAACTTGACTCAGCCACCGTCACTCATTAAGAAGCCACATCAAAAACGAATTTTTTTAAGAATGACTTTAGTGCCCCTTTAAGCGCTGTGCACATCCGAATTCGTTCTATCTTTATTTAATTTACGCCAAGTCACTATCTATGGGTCTCTTGCCAAACGACTGGAAGACCGCTCACATAGTTCCTATACACAAAGCTGGTTCTAAGAAAGATGTCGAAAGCTATAGGCCTATTTCATTAACGTCCATCTCATGGAAGATCATAAAACATATTCTATACACTGAAATAAGAAATCATATAGCAAAAAACAATCTATTATCTAAAGAACAGCACGGTTTCCGTAAGGACTTATCTTGCACCACGTAACTTGTCGAATTTTGTCATGACTTGTCATCTGATGTTGATTAGGGAGGCCAAACATATTCTATATTCCTAGATTTTCGTAAGGCTCTCGACACCGTTTCGCATTCACTTTTGCTCAATAAACTTAACATGTTAAATATAGACTTGACGGTACTGAGATGGATCAAAAATTATTTGCTAGAGCGTTGTCAGTGTGTATTAGTGAATGCTAAAAGTTCGGCATACGTTAGTGTTATATCAGGTGTCCCACAGGGATCTGTCTTAGGACCCCTTTTGTGCTTAATATATATCAATGATATTTTCTTGGGTATTTCATCTTTTGTTCGGTTGTGTGCCAATGATTTCGGGGTGTATAAAAAATTAGTAACAAAGATGATGCCACCCAATTACAAATAGATTTAGAATGCATCACTATGTTATGGCCTACGTGAAAAAATTACTTTCAATCCCAAAAAGTGCGTACATTTATGTTTTACTAGAAAGAAGAAGGAAATCGAAACCCAGTATTATATAAATAACAATATAGTAAACAAGTACTCAACGTATAATACTTAGAAGTCACGCTGCCAACTTACTGTTCGGGGAATTTTCATGTGGATGACGTGATTGTTAGGCATGCAGGGCACTGAACTTTATTCAACGAAGCCTAAAATTTTCACTGGCTAACTTTAAGGGAACCGCGTATTTAACATGGGTTAGGCCGATTTTGGAATATGCCTGTGCCGTCTGGGACCCGGAACAAAAAGCTGTGATAGACAAACTTGAAAAAAATACAAAATAGGGCTGCTAGGTTCGTTCTAGGACGGTACGGGCGGAGAGACAGCTGCACTCAAATGAAGACAAAACTGAATTAGGAACCCCATCTTAGCTTGAAGTAAAAAATTGCGTCTAAAGTTTTTGTTTTTGATATTAAAAAAAATTAAACTGGAATTAGCAGTGAAACTCACTTAAAAGAACCATATCATATTTCTAAACGGAACGATCATGCTTTCAATATTAGAGAGTACCACGCCAGGACGAATATGTATGACAACTCTTTTGTTAAAACGATACAACAGTGGAATGGGCTGTCGGAGCTGCAAGTGTGCATTGAAAATTAAGATTTTTTTTTTAGCACTGTAATTTTTTGGTTGTAACGGCTTCGGGCATTGCGGGGTAATCTCTGAATAAAGAATAAAGAAAGAAAGAATTACTTTTTCGAAGTATTTGTACTTACTCAAGATAGTTCGTACTAAAAGTAACTTGAACACTACTCTAAATGCAATTTCCAATGCGTATTTAATAGCTTAAGTACTTTTCGTGAGTAGTTGGCACAACACTGGGAAATACACACGAATTGGACAGACAACTGTTGGGTAAAAACAGAAACGGGCTAGAATTATCCGAGCGTCAAGGCTTTTCGGAAATCGTAACCGGTCGCAGACTTCGCACGAGTACCCGAATGCTTTCTGAAATTCGGTGGTCACCTCCGTGAACGGAACGACGTACGCCGTGCAGGTACCGCCGTCTCCGCCGCTTTGCGTCCGCCGCGTGCAAACATAGATCGTCATTTGCGGCCGGCCGTTGTCGTATTATCTTGCCTCTCTCTCGCCAACATGAGGATCTTGACGCTTTTTCCGCATACGCGCTGCCTCTCGTGCATGATATTAGGGGTCATGTGTCCTTTGTCGTTCTCGTGCTGCTACGGACCTCCCTTAACTGTGTTGAGCGCGGCCCTCTTAGCATTCCCACCTCTCGGACAGAAAGCAATTTTTCCGTAGTTTGGCCATGTGTGAGCGGTACTGAACAAGCGGTTTCTGGGGTTGCTCCTTCTTTCAAAGACAGGAGAGAATGCAGACGAGCTTTTTTTGCAGACGCGTGAAGAATATTCCAGAACCCCGTCCGGCTGAGGCGAAATGGCGTTTCTTTAGATTTCATGTGATTGTTTGAGGAACGACGATGAAAGAAGGGATCGTACTCTCTCATCGCGATCACATGGTTTTTGCGTTCGAATATCAACAGATTAGGGCGGAAAGGGGCACGAAGAGCAACCCTTGTAATGCGAAGCCTGCACACGCCGCAGAATAAAAGGCGACGAAACCCGGAAACACCATGTAGTGGAGCGGTTACACTAACACGCAAGACAAACCATGCCAATAGATACAAACAATCGAAGAAAGCATTATCTGTGTAAAACTTTGAGAGCTCATATTTGACCCTCCAGAACATTGTGGTACACTATTAAACACGCATTGTTCCAACTACATTAGTAATTCAATGAGCGTATACAGGGCCGACACGGTGCCAGAAACGGCTTGATCCCCTACTAGTTGCATTGGGAAGTACGCATGGCTTTCCGCCTAATATTTGTTTACTAATCTGGAGCATTGCGACTGCGCATTATCAATTAGTCTGCCTCAATATAGCGCGAACTTCCACGCGGAGGCCACACAGGGCTGCCGCGATAATTATTCAGAGTGCGTATCTGTGCGTGCGTGCGCTTGTGTGTTTGGGTGCATGCGTCTATATGACTAGATTGTGAAACTCGACGATGAATAAATGAATCCTACAAGATGGGACACGCGTTTTATCCGCGCGTGGTAATGCGGGAAGGCAAATTTATTAACCGGGTGTGACCGAATGGTCGGAATGTTGAGGCTGGCAAATCGTAGCTACTTTATTGCTTTTGATGAGTCTTTTAGAAACATAATTTTTCTAGTTGTCTGCATTGAAGATAGTAATATTCGTGTCTGATATGAAGTGCGCGGATTACGCGAGGACATGCATGCGCTACTTGTGTAATCAATAAAATTATAAAATTATTTATCACCAATTTCAATCGTCTGAATGGTTCGGCGAAACAATAATACATTTTTTTCGGCGGCGCTTTCAGACGAACTTTGGAGCGCCAGCCCCGAGTGGTGTCAAAAAAAGCCACAAAAAAAATTCTTCTAAAACGTACCTATAAAATGGAACACATTCCCGTAAACCAATCGTCGGACTAATCATGAGATCGGAACATTCTGTACCAGCCATATACAGAGAATGCCTGGTTAATACTGGTCACTCCGAAAAATAAAAGAAACCGGATAGATAAAGATCTCGTTTTCGAGCCAACAGCCAGATACTCTCATATGCCATATAATCCTAGGCGAGTACCTTTTCACCACTGGACTTCCGAGGCTGTTGTATGTTGGGCGCTTTTATTCTTTTTTTGTGTGTGTTTCGAACTTGCTTTTGATGTGCATCTTGCCCTTCATTAATTACACAAGCTAGCTGTTGGTGAGCGCTATATTAATAATAAATAAAGGGAACACGAATACCAATATCGAGTGCTCGCACCCTCATTTACAGGTGAAAGTTCCAGGACTAGTGTGCGTAGAAGCTAGACATAATCAAGCGGAGATTTGCTGCTTGTTTTGGGCTTCCGGCTTGATGATTTTAGATTCGTGTTTCCTGTTTACTCTTTGGCACTATTTTGACGCTTCACTTTCGGAAGAGAAGAAAAAAGATGGTCTCAATGGATTAACGGCAGCATTTGGTCCACAAAACTCTCATTTGCTTCCCGAAGATACCATCTGGTACTAGCTAGCTGCCCTGCGCAAATGCTGAGGACTACCTGCACTCGACTAGGACTAACCGAGAGGCGTGCCCGACCAAGAGCAGCCAATAGTCCTCCTAAGACAGGCTGAATTTGTATTTTTAGTAACCCAAATGCGCGGACAAGATGGCGGCGTCTGCTGCATCGCCGTTGGCCAGTATTTAGCGACGCACTTACTGTTTTGGAACGTAGTGGGAGGTATCCACAGACAATCGTAGCATCAAATATTGATGGATGAGGCATATTTAAGGGTTGAAGCTGACTTTATATTGATCGAAGCTTCTGCTCCAGCACGCCGTGGATGCCAGCGCTGCCGCGAGCGCAGCCAACGTTGATGTAGTGGCCATGCGGCTTTTGACCGCTGTCCTGACGTCCTTCTTGTTTGCATTCTTCGGAAGCGTTTACAATTTTGTTTTGGCTTTAACTGGGATGAAAATAGCCATGTAGAACATTCTAAATTTCTAAAACATTTCCGAAGACAAGAATTTTTTTTTCTTTCTAATTAATGTTTCTCTTTTGCAAGAGACGTTTTGCAACAAAGTACGAGAAGTGGGTCGGGGCGTTGGGGCCAGTAGGAGTTTGCGAGACGCTTATTTCTGCGATATTAACCTGCCATGTTTGCCGAGTGTCGTGTGCTGTTCTCGTGTTCCCGTGTTAATGTGCATAGTTAACGTTCGTGCGCTTGAATGGACGGGTAAGTGTGCGTGGACGTGTGCAGCTCTAAGGAAGAGCCTAACGAGCTGGTGACGAGCGTCCGCTCGTCACCGGATCCGCCGCTCGATGGCGATCGTTCAGCCGATTTGGTAGCATGGGTTTCACTGTCCAAGA
>JAZHYW010017992.1:0-16405 GCA_037355805.1 Ixodes ricinus
GAAAGAACAATTTCATTATGCCATATTTGATCTGGGACTTTATATGAACTGAACTCCCTATGTAAGATAGAGCCACCAAAGGGTGAAGGTGAATTACGCTGCTCAAGCATTTCCGAATCTTTGTAATTATATAAAATATATCGAAAAAGTTATCTGTTTTAATTGCATTTGAAAAACGAGAGTACCAATTACCTTGGCAAGGCGTTCAGGTAGCTTGAAGGGCGTTGGGATGACATCTGCTTTCACGCGTACAGTCTGCCCGGTTCTATCAAACCCCTTCTCTTTAAAATGGTCAGAACACACCACAATTTCTTGAATGGCTACCAGTTTCTTTTTACCATTTTTTAAATAAATTTCTAGTTTACTTTGTGGAAATATTGAGCCGAAACAAATATTGTTACAGATCGCACCCCAGTGACACAATATTTTCAAGGTAATGTCAAATTTACAGATGCTACACCTTGTTATTGTCTCGATAAGGGTGACAGAATGCAGCACAACACGTCGTCGCCATCACTGATCAGTGATCGATCGATAATCAACCACCGTTTGTCGCACTTGACAGCAAGTTTGAACGTTGTCTACCTAAATTTGTGATTAGTCAACAGATTGCACAGCACCATAGGGCCGCTTTCCTAAATTTTTTCGATCGCATCGTGTCGTATCTTGGGTCTTGGAAAACCTACTTCCCGTTCAGCGCTGCTCCGCTACTTTCTTCTGTCCGTGTCGCCATGAGACGTGAGTATTTTGAACACATATGAGTAGATTTCGAGAATGGCTATAGTTGATAATGCATAATTGCAACGACCGATATCTTTATTTATAGCAACCACCGATCAGTGATAGCAACTTGCCAAAACAGCTGGTGGATCCAGAACTCCGCGACCGATATGTATATAGCAAAGCGAATCCGGCCAATTCGTCGGAAGCCTATTGGTCGACAGACAACACGAAAAAGGACAATTCGTCGAATAGGGCAATTCGCCCTTGGCGAATTCGCAGAGCGGAGGATCGGGCGAAAGTGTCCGTTCGTCAAAACGAGGTCGATCGGTCGAAAAGAGTTGCACAGGGTGCCCAGAGTTACCGGGGGTGTTGGGAGTCTACACTGTGTGCAAAAAATAAAGGAATGCAAATTGAGTTCTCAGCATTTACAAGGGAGCGGTAGTGAATCGTGAAAATATGGGTCGTTCAAAATTATAAAAGCCGGGCTCTGCATGAAGACGTTCACTCGACTCTATCATCATGGAATTTGGGAAGACCGAGCGAAGGGCTAATCTTCTGACCCTGGATGATCACATGTAAGCTTGTAATACGCGCACGCCCAACACCACCTTGCTGTTGGTACAGCCACCACAGCGTACTGGATTTGATAGCAAGAAAACTCTGCAAGGCAACGTTGGCTAACAATCTCGAAGGCACGGCTATCGCGAGAAGACAATAAAACCTGTTTCCGCAATTATTCTTTCTTCAACTTCGTAAAAACAAAATGTGTACGGAACTGGAAAAGGCTCACTTGCAATTATTCTTTTTGATCTGCATAATTTATTAGTGGCATAATTGAGTAACAAATTCACAAAAAGGGTACACCGAGGAAGCAGTTTATGTTTGTAAATCGTCGCTGTTTTTCCTCAATGTTGATAATCATATTTGCATTTGCAACTCGGTGAATCGCGGTGATATTTCCTCTTCGTCTGAAAAGCACATCACTTCAACTTTGTTATAGTTCTTTGGGCGAATATTGTTTACTCGAACGGGCCGCTTCGAGAAGTTTCCCGTTCGACTAATTCGCCTAGTGCGAATTGCCCAATTCGACGAATTGTCCATTTTCCAGTTGTCTGTCGACGAATGGGCTTTCGACGAATTGCCTTGACCCAAACTGACGACATCTACGCGCGACAAGCCCCCAAAACTCTCCTGTTCGGTTAACACATCCACACGGCGTCGATCCTCAAAGTATCCAAACGTGCGAAGGCAGAGAGATGCTGCACTTCGGCATGGCAAGGCATGTCTTTTTATCACGCCGCTAGTCTTGCGTCCGACGAGTTGTGGTTTTTCCTGCGGTGCTGCAGTTTCGTAATAATTTCCACGGGTTCTCCAAGATTGCTACAATCGTTTACACATTTGTTTTTAGCATTCTTGTTTTAATCAGCAGAGCCACAGCGAAAGTTGCGAGACGTCACGGCATAGTCGTTGGACATCGGCGTCGAGGTTCCGCACGGTCTGGCAGCAGGGTGCGTGAACAAAAGCGTTCGGAACAAGGTAGACAGCTGTTTTGTTCCATTTTGTTCCGAGGGCTTTTGTTTCTTTTTTGTTCAGGGGTGCGTGAATGCGCGTAAACCGGCACGAGCTTTTGGTATTGACAGTGCTACTACAGTGTTACACTGTACTAAAATACTTGTAGACTGTAGTGCTACGACAACATTTTATTTTGTTATAGGCTATTTTCTTTTTCACGGAGCGCGTGCAGTGGGCATTGGGTACTACCTCAGCCTCCTCTATGCTGACAAAGCCTGGCAGACTGCCACGAGACGCGGCCGCCAAAAGTGAAAATTTAGAGCGGCAGAAACGGATAAGACGAGAGCTATATGTAACGTGCGCCCCGCTGCGGCGAGACGCCGAAACACACTTCTCCCGAGCGATGAAATGTCCACTCGTGCTCCTCGCGTTCCTCGCGTTCCTCGCCCTACCGCTTTTCTCGTCGGGTTTGAAAACCATGTTTACGGTCCTCGTCGCTCAAAAGCTGTGCGCTGAATACCAGGTTCCCATAGAAATGCTCTGTGCTACCGGATCCTCGCGCTCCAAATCTGCGACCGGGTGTTCTATGGCTCCGTCGTTGAAGTGCCAGGCTTTGTTAGCATAGAGGGGCTATGCTTGTGGGCGCGTGCCCAATCCATGCTCAAAGCGACAGCGCGAGCTCCCGCTAGCAACGCAGTCCTTGCATACGAAACTCTATTTACACACAGGGAAATTTTCATTTCACCGTGTGCCTGCTCTGAGCTCTTGCTGCAATGAACGGATAAACGCAATATATTTTTGCAGTGCATGCCGATGTCCCAAAATACTGAAAACTACATTTTCATTTTTTTTAATCGTCTGCGTAAAGCGGAATTAGAGAATGCTTGTCGTCACACATTAGTGATTCCAACTTTGCTCGCGTTATTATATTTGCCGATCGCGAGGTCTTCCCGTGCCGATCGAGAGGTCTTCCAATAAAGGTGCACAAACGCTAGTTTCTTCACGTTAAAAAACAAAACTGTCATCGTATCTGAAAAAAATTCTCTAGTCCGCCGTATGCAATAGCAAACAAGCACGGCCCTACATGCAGGCGCGCCCCTAGCGTGCCTTGTGGGCGATGGAGCACCGTGCATTCGCGAGGGCGCCCATCAAACCAACCTGGCAAAGGTGCTGCGGAGCAACTAGGCAGTTGCCTCGCCACAGACATGATCACATGGTCGTGTCGCCGCGGGGTCGATCGGGATCTCGAATTCGGCTCCCGACGTGCCGCTTTCTCTCCTAGCCACTGGATGGCGCTGCAGGCGCTCCATGGTGGGCGAGGAGAAACCTCCTCGCCCATTGGTCGATATAGTCGGGTAACCGGGAGGCAACTCAGGCAAGAGTCTCTTAGGATTCCGGCCGGCGCTCAAGATAGGCAAGTGGAAGCAACTGCTCTCGGGCAATAGCGGGACACGAGGCCTAGGGGCCCTCTCTGTGTTAAGCTTTGGGCTTAACGTACGTTTGTAAATATTTGAGTAATGTCGCGTGTGTTTGTAGTATAGATTGAGTGTTTTGTAGCGTTGTGTTTTTATGTACCAATAGGGAGTATTCACTGGCGGCCATATCCGTGTGCGTGGTTGCTGAGCACGTGCTGACGGCCAGCTTCCACAGTTCTTTTGCAACGTGCATCCCACACCATCAAGTTTGCCGGTCTTAGCAGGCTATTAATGTAAGCTCATTCTGAGCATGCGCTCTAAACATTGACCTCAAATATGGCGTCCAGTGAATGCCCTCTATAAACGGGGAGCGGAATCCCGCTCCCGTGAAAGAACCAGGCTTGACTCGGGTTGTTGACGGACCACGTGGGGAACGGCGTATCGGCGGCGGTACGCGAATTCCCACAGGGCCTCGCTCAGACCATGGTCGGACTGGAAGCGCGCGCTCTCTTTCTCTTCTTACGGCCTTTGCAATTAGGGCAATCGCCACCTCCCGCCGCAATTCGCGGGGGTGCTGTCACCTCGCCCCTTGTAAAGCACCCCTTGGCTACCCTCTTGCCCTTTGCACAGAGCGTGTCTGACAGTGTATCTCAGAGCTATCGCAACTTCCGGCACAGGTTTTTATAGCCTTTGACACCTGATCTTTACGTTTAGACCCTCAGCCACTATCTAATGCGCTACTGACGAGCCCAAAACGGTGAATATTTGACGCAGATCTCCGAGAGATTCGCGAGTAGAAAGTAGTAAGTATAGAGACAGCGAAGGCAATTGCGGAAAAACTATACTCGTCTTTACCTCCAGCCTGGACTTCTGTTGCAACTCAAGAACAGGAGGGGACGAGCACCTTCTACGTGGAGGAACCTTAAATGATGAATATTTCGTACACCTCGCGAAATGTAAGCATTCCCACCCTATCTATTGCCGTGGTCTGCATCATCATTTCATAGGCCACACATGAAGTCGGTCAGCGGCTCTAGACGAGGGTGTACTAGTCTGTACAATTTTCGCACAGTGCATATTACAGCCTAAAATGCTTCCTCGAGTACAGAGATCCCGTCCATGTCACCGGGGGACCCCGTTTGCTGACGACACTGCCTGTCATTAGAGTGACTTAAATCGGAGCGAAGTTCAATAAACCGTTGCCAAAACAACAACCTACGAAGCTCGAACACCAGCGCAAAACAGCTCGAAGGGACTCTCCGAGTGGGGTGAAGTGGGGTGAGGTGGTTGCGCCCCTTGCGGCAAGCAAGTGAACTACATACGGAGAAAAAATGCCATTGACTCCCAGGCGATTGCAAAGGCCGTAAGAATAGAAAGAGAGCGCGCGCTTCCAGTCCGGCCGTGCTCAGACATGGCAGTGGGGGCGTGGCGCGGTAGGAGGGCAAGAAGGATTGCCCTCAATGGAAAGGAGGAGTTATACTTCGTTTCAGCTTCGGTCCAGACGCAGCCAAAGCTACAAGCGCGATCTCCGGGCTTTCAGCATCCCTGCCAAGCACGCGCGCTCGTGCAGTGCAAGCACTGTTCTGGGCCACATGCTCGCGCTTGTAGCATCGGCTGCGTGTGGACCGAGTATAATTGCAGGGTGGCCAAGCTGCGGCTCGCGAGCCGCATGCGACTCTTCGCGTGTTGAAGTGCGGCTCGCGGGTATTCCCCCCCCCCCCCCCCATCCACTCCCCCGCCTCCCTCTTGGTCACACGAGCACTTGCCCGAAAACAGAAATGGAACGCGTTTTAAATCCAAAGACAGGTTGCGGTTTGGTAGTCGTGTGATACTGCTACCTCGCGTACAGCTGGGCAGCTCTTGACTAGGATAGATTGAATGCAGTTTGAGTTTCGTTTATTGCCCAGGACAAAAATTTGCCCCCCCCCCCCCCCTGCGGCTCTTGAAAGTTTCGTGGTTTTGTTTGCGGCTCTTAGGCCGGGTCAGCCTGGCCACAACCTGGTGTATAGGGACCTTAGGGTCGTTGCGTGCGCCGCGCCGCCATGGAGAGGGCTCCTATGGTGGCCTTTTCTGGAACTACGCCACACGAGTTCCAATGAGAGCCTCTTCCTTGATGACGCGCGCCAGCCAATTGGAGCCTATCCATTAGATTTCCGCTACAGACGACATTGGGACAGGGCAAAGGGCCGTTTGGTGCGGCTTCAAAGCTGATGACGTTGGTTCGCTCCATGAGACAGTTAATGCTTTCGCATTAACAAAGATGGAAGAATGCAAATATTTCTTCTTTTAGTAGCCAAGTGAACACATATATGGGATCGAATGAAAGCTTTCAGACAAATTCTAATGAAGACTATAAGCACATCCTCAGCGCCGATCATAGCAACGCACACTATTTTCAAAACAAAAGCAAAATGGACTCTCAATAGGTGGTGATAAATAAACAATCTCATTTATACCGATTGCTTTTTCCACATCGAGTAGGCTCAAGCGAATGCTCTCGAAAATGCTCTGAAGTGCCGCAGAAGAAACAAAACCTGCAACGTTGGCAGCAGTAACAAAGAAATATAATAATACTTCTCCACATGTTAGGCAGACCGATGCAACAAACGGCTGCAAAGCAAAAACAAAAGCACCCGCCACCGATTCGCTCAGTACATTTCCACGAAACGTCCACGGCGCCGCTCCCCAGGGCGCCACCATGTGGCATCCACGCGCATCAGAACCGAGCTTCGGCCTTCGCTTTACAAGCTCCATTGCCGCTGGTTCCAAGACTCCACCGTCTCCGCACCGTACCAATTTCGGCACGGCGCCGACGGCGCTTGCGCCGGGACGTGGCGAGGAGCCGGTTGTGTGATTGAGGCCTAATTCGCAGCGAACGGTCTAATTATATGTAATAATGCGCTGGTTTGCTGTCAATAGATCGCATGTTATATGTGAACCGTTGAAGCACTCACGCAGCACACTTGTTATTTATTTATAAGTATGCCAGGCCTCATACGTTTGTCCAGCGATGGGGTATTTCACGCTGCCAGTGGTACTAATAGTTCAAATACCTCGCGAACAGGCAAGATGTTACCGGTGTCCCAATAAACGGTGATTAAACCACGACCGGTTTCGACAGAGGTCCCAGTGTCCAAGTTTTCGTGGACGCTAGTGCACTCTTCGGAATTCCCCTTAGCGTGGATTCTACCGCTCAGGATCTTCGAATTCAGTCAACCTTGAATCTGGTCTGTATCTACGAGGCAATAAAGCTACATTTAACTTGAACTGAATCATTCTGTTTCTGAGATTGCAGTACACTAGGTAACCAGCAAACTTGAGCGAGGCTTGTTTCTTCAGTTCTGCACAATGGACCCTTTCCGAGAAGCGTTCTGCGCACGCGCGAGCGCCCGATGCCAAGCGGCGCAAGTCGGCACGAAAAATCAAGGAAATTCGGAAGGAGGCTGTGGATCAGCGAGTGGAACTAGTAATTGCAGCATATGTATAATTGTGTTACACACAAAAAAAAAAAAGAAAGTGGACGGAAAGAAAAACACGACGTTTGGGTGGACGCCATGGATGCTCCTCTTTAAAGTCGCGTTGGGCACGCGCCGCAGCTCAAAGAGCGAAGAAACTGGTAGCGTAGCTCCCATTATCGATTGGTAGCGCAGGTAGGTCACTTCCTCGATTTTTAGTTCGTGGAGCCACCACCTGGTGCCGTCGGTATGTGGAAAAGGTCCATTTGGGGGGGGGGGGCGCATGAGTCGAAGAGGACTAACAGCAAGGCTTCAACATTTAGTGACTCGGGACCAAATGTGAAGGATTAACTTTAGTCCCAGGTCTCTAAATGCAAGGACGTAACATTTTGTCCCAGGGGTCTAAATACAAGGGTGCAACAATCAGTCCCAGGGGTCTAAATGGAAGGGCGCAAAGGTTAGTCTTGGGGCTCCAACTTTAGGGACTAACGGTAGGGGATCAAATGTTGCTTCCTTCCCCGTTAGTGCCCCAGGCGACTAACGGGGACGGGAACATGCTATACGGTGTGTGAGAACCACAAGGTTCCTGCGCACTCGCATCAGTTCTATAGAATTCGGACGTCATCCAACGTCAGCCCCACGTGAAAGCAGCTAAACAAGGAACCCACGTGGCAGTGCACTCCTCCTAAGTGTTAGATATATTTTTTTTAAACTTCAAGAGGTGTCAACATCTTACATGGAAACTCTGGTTGCTATAAAAAAGGAGATACGCAGTGCGAGGTAATGCATTGTGTTTCTGCTCAGAAAGCGCCGAAGCGGAATGTTTTTTTTTTAATGTTTACACGCAATGAAGACACAATGGTTTTTATTTCCTACGCACATTCTAGATACAATTGCTTCCCAAGTGAAAAACAATAAAAGAAGCTCTTTTCGACATCATGTACAGTTTTTTTACAGTACCCTGCTAAATGTGCGATCAAGGTACGAGTAGATGTTCTCGACGGCGCATTTCATTTTACAGCGATAACTGTTATGGGCTCTTCCCACCGCTGCAAATAATAATAATAATAATAATAATAATAATGTTTTTATTCACTTTACAAATACATATAAATAATGCTGGCCTACAAAAGCAGTATCCTGCTTGTGCGTACGACCAGACAATCCAGCGAAATACATATCAATGCAGCATGATACAAAAAATCGAACGAGTGTGTAATGTGGCCATCAATTCCAACATTGTTACAGAACAGAGCCCAAATTCGGCACAAAATAAACTGAACACAACTATTGAAATCATCATGAGGCAAGTATACAGGAATGAGAGGAAATCAGTGTTTATGCAGGTAATGAGAGACACCAATTATTTATTTCTTTTTTAGTACTTTTATCGAACTTATTATCATTAAAGGCTCAGTGAGCTCATTAAATAAGTGGGAATAAAGTGATATCTGCACCTTTTTCCGTATCGCGTGTAAATTCTGGGGATTTTAAACCTTTCTTTACGCCTTAGGTCCCTAGGCTTGTCCACTGGAACCTTGAATGTAGAATCAAAGAAATAATTTATAAACATAGCATATCTATAAAATTTAAAAAATAAAAAAATTTAAAGCTTCTTTGCTTTATCTTCCCTACCAAATGTTCCGTACGGAGTTCCGTATGTAATGATTTTCACCATATGTTTTAAAATTCTGTCTATTGCATTTGTCTTGTATGGAAAACTGTGCCCATATAAAGTGATTCCATATCGTAAATAGACTCAGATGACGACCTGTACACCAGTAATCTTATCTTTACGCTGCACAAGCTTCTTATTCTGTACAAATATGCTGAAACGGCACGTATTCTTTTAGTCACGAATTCCACATGTTGATTCCTTGATAAATGTTCGTCCATGTACAATCCTAGATATTTTACACAATTATCGCATGGCAAAGGTTTACAAGTACAATTATTACATGGTGTCGAATCAAGTAAAATTCTAGGTGACATATCAACACTTTATGAGAATATCCGAAACACAGTAACTTAGTTTCGGGAAAATTTACTGAAATGGCATTTGAGTTAAACCAACATATTAGTGCATCTATATCTCTTTGGAAGACAAAAACAGCATCATCATAGTTTTCATATGGTAAAACTAGCACCGGATCATCAGCGTACTGAAATAGCGGAGCTTGTAGTGGTAGAATACCCAAATCATTTATGTAAAAGTTAAATAAAATTGGTCCCAGAGTGCTACCTTGTGGTACATTACATTCGACTTTAGCTGTACTACTTATATTATTCATAATTTCAACCATTTGTTGTCTGTCGTTAAAGTAGTTCTGAAAAAAGTTATAAAACTGTCCCCTGAAACCTAACCTGTAAAGCTTTTCAAGTAACAGAGAATGATCAATGGTATCGAAAGCCTTCGATAGATCTATGAAAATGATTGGGCAATCTTATTATTGTCTAGTGCTTCCGTTGTTGATGTAGAAGCTGTAGATGTTGTGGTTGTTGTAATTGTTGTTGTTTGAGTTGGCGTAGTAGGGCGTAGGGTGTCGGTCGTTGATGTTGCGAAATCGTTGAAAAAAGATCGCCCGCCGCGCGGGGCAATCAAAACTCCGTCCGCTGCGTGCGAAGCGGAGGAGTCACCACAGAGCTACGCCACATATAGTTTTTTTATGTATTCAGTGCATAAAAGAAGACTACCCAGACATGTTGAGTTAAAAATATTTCATGTCATGCACATTGAATCCTCCAACAATTTTTTCCAGTCAGGAGTGACCTCAATAGAGTCAAAAACACTTTTCACGTGTGTCAGAAATTTAGTGAATCATTATGGCCCTGATCTTGGTTTTTCAGCTGCGAGGCGTACATCCATGCTAGACTTTCAAAGAGCGAACAAACCCAACGTCATTGTTATATCAATTGGAACACTTTCGGGTTTGTCGAGAGGCATGGAAACAAATTGAATATGCATTTATATTAACGTCTTTTTTTAAAGTTCACCTTCGAACATCTCAGAACATGACGGCAGCCCAGCAGTCTATGCAGACATGTTTAATTGTTTCGGCTTGTTTGCACAGCAAATAGTTTACGTCCGACGGTAGAAACATGCCTCTATGGTGTAACCAAACCTTAAAGGTTTGGTTACTCATAATATTTAGGCGTCCGGACTTTTTTCTTTTTTCTTACCTCATCAATGGCTCGGGGATACTCAGGGAACAAGTAGTAGACACAAAATATTAGCACATCATATTGCATTTTGATCAGGCAAAAACACCGCAATGTTTGGTGGCACCTCAGCGTGTTTAAAACGCGCAGCTGGTCACGTTTTGAGTTCGAATTTGTGATTGGCAGCTTTCACAAGAGCCGTAAGAATTTCTTTTATGCGGACAAAATAAAGCCTATCACTACGTAAAGTTTCGTTATTTTTTTTTTCTCAAATAGACGTTTTTGTTTAGCGAGCAAGAGAAAACAACAACAACAAATGTTTCAAATTTGCAGAAAAAGAAACATTTACCGAGACGCTTGTTTCCCAGCGGCGGTGGCGGCGGGACCAGCGAATCGGTTTTTGCGAGCGCCCGTGCGCCCCATCAGCGCTACACGCGCCTCCAGATCGTTGCTCTCCCTCTCGCGGCGGAAACGGGAAGCGCTTTACTGAGGGTCCCCCGGTTCTCCTGCTCAGCGGGCACGGCGGGACAGCTCGCGATTGTGGCTCGCGAACTGTAACTTTTGAAAGCAAACAAGACTCTAAAGGCTTGTTCAGACATGCAGCGGAGCGCTACAAGCATGGCGCTGACTTCGCTCTAAGCGCGGGCTGACGGGGGCGTTCACCAACTTTACATCGCGCCATCAAAACTGTTGCTCGTGGTAGCTGACGACACTCCGAAGGCGCCGAAGCACCACCAGCGCTTCGCTGCACATGAGAACCGGCCTTTATCAGTTCAAAGTAGTGCATACAGCTGGTACGGGATTGTACCTCACCAGAGAGTTTTTGGTATGCGTATAGAAGCAAACGCAAGCGCTCTGAGTTTGCGTTAGAGTTGCGTACTCCACGCTGATCATGCGCGCCGTTGCCATGCGCCGATCATAACCGCAAATTCAGGCTCCACGCACGTACAGTGTGTAACACGCAACGCTTACGCAAACACACCGTGCCTGCGTTTGCGTTAGAGTTGCGTACTCCGCGCTGATCATGCGCGCCGTCGCCATGCGCCGATCCTAACCGCAAATTGAGGCTCCACGCACGTGCAGTGTGTAACACGCAACGCTTACGCAAACACACCGTGCTTGCTTTCGCTACTATACGAAATACTAACACTCACAACTGTTTCACCGATTCCCCAATGCCACCGAAACGCGTGGTGCAGTGAGCAGGCTTGCAAGCGGATAGGCGTTTCTTCGAACTGTTAAGGCTGAGATTGGCAAAACGACGGCGGGTAAAAATAAAGAAAATACAAGTTCTGAGAAGTTCTGGACTTATAGAAAGCAACGGAATCCATTTTCTGTATTTCGGCTCATTTAGTCCGGAAGGATTGGCGGCGAAATTTGAAGTTTTGCCGATTGTCAAAAGGCGCGACTTTGATAGCAGTATATGCTTTGCCCACAGTTAATGACATACATGAATTTCTCAGACTAGCTAGAATGCTTTCATTGATTTTAGACTATTTTTCTATTATACCTTGTGAATTAAAAAGCCGCAATTGTCACCAGTTATGATAATTTGCCAACTTTAGATTGCCATAGTGGTTTGCGCTTTTTAAATTAGATTATAAGCAACAAATTATATTAGAGCTTGAGAGCCTACGTATTAAAGTTTCTTAACTGTATTATTATTATTATTTCAGATTGCTGTAATGTAGGCCTCCAATAAATACCACAATCACAAACACACGCAATTTGATAATATTTGTCTTTACAGAAAGGTCTCGTTTTGTTTTCTTTTTAGCATATGAAAAACTGATATTGTTTCAAGATTGACAAAAACCCTGGATGTAATATAACGTCCCATGTGTCACGCGTTGCCTTAAAACACACACACACACACACTTCTGCCGTCTGACTCAGATTTGATTTTCGACATTTTGTAGTAAGAGCAGAGTTTCTTAATTTATACGTTTTTTGAACATTTTTAAAACTCATCACCCGTAGCGATGTTTTGTAAAATTTGAATTTAATTTGTTATTATAGTGCTTACATTGTTGCTAAAGCAATTAATCGTTTCCGAGTTTCGTTTTTCGTTTCCGAGTTTATTATTTAAGACGATAATTATTTGAGCAAGCAAAAGCATCAAGAACACAAAAAATATGAGCGCCGATTTGTTGATCAAATACAATATTACATGTCATTTCTTGGGTTTCGTTTTTCGTTTCCGAGTTTATTATTTAAGACGATAATTATTTGAGCAAGCAAAAGCATCAAGAACACAAAATATATGAGCGCCGATTTGTTGATCAAATACAATATTACATGTCATTTCTTGGGGTGTATGCAAGACCATGTCTTTGGAAGAACACTGGACTCTCAAAAATATTTGTAGTGCCTAGATCGAACAGATATGTCACAAAATAAAGGTTCAGCGAACAATTCCTTTAGCTCAAGAATGATGCTGTGGGACACACCTTGAGTTAGGAGAGTAATTAAAATTAGCACGTATGTCGAGAAATTAAGTCAAATATAGAAATAGTTTCGGTTTCGTTCCATAATCAAAACGTGCCTTCTGGCCTAAATATTACACTAAACAACATCTTTGTTTTCAGATTAAAGAGGTGACCTGCGTGCAAAGCACCGTAGCTTCCTTTTATAAGCAGGGACAGTTCGTGTCACTCAGCAAAGCCTGCACACCATAGGCAGGCTCAGCAACCGGTATACTAGTACGTATCTTCGTCCCTCATTATAACCGCCATTTCGAAAAACGACTGGCGTCACCTATAGATAGTTGGAGTCGCGAATTCGGAAATTGTTGTTCGGAATGTCGAACCGAAAACAATGGGACACTTATTTCTGCGATTTGAGCCTGCTGCTTTTGCCGTGTGTCGCGTGATAGCTGTTCTCACCGGTCAGTTTGGTCTTCGTGTTTTTGTACTGGCTTCTACACCAGTGCGCTCGATTGGACGAGCGTTAACCCGAGAAGCTTCGTAGGCCTAACGAGCCGGATGTGCTTGTCAGGAAACGTATTGCAGATTACTCAAAACCATGGAGGAAATCCAGGCCCAGATTAGCCTGTTTGAACGTCCCGCTCTTTCGCAGGCAGGAGACAACAATGACCTTTCGCGCTCGTTGTTTGTTGTTTAAGATAAGAATGCTGCTCTCACTGAGGACGGCGGGGGACAAGGGGGGGGTGACCTTTTAATGCGAAAGCATTATAGTGCTTTAAAGACGTTTCCGAGATCATCTGCTCTTGGTGATGACTCATTCTACGGGATCTTAGCTTCTGAGGAATCGAAATCTTATGCTCGTGCGACGTCTCTTTCACTACTAAAAATGTGATCGAAGTTCGTGCCATGATTTTTTCTGAGCGGAAAAATCTGGAGCACAGAATTCAGCGGAGGCGCAGGCGGCGTGACGACGGCCGGGCGTCAGCCAATCGGAAGCTACATTTCCGAGAGAGGCGGCTTGCAACCGGTGTTGCGGAATCGGCACCCCAATTTTAATCAAATTCCATTCCGGGGAATTAGAGTTTCCGACAATTCAATTCCTTTCAACTCCTCGGAATGGAGACACTGAGCCCATTCCCACTCCTGGAATGGCTGAACTCCTCAATTCCATTTCTCTAATTCCTAAACGTGAAAGAAAGAGCCATTGACAGCCACATTGTGTTACTAGAAAAAAGCAGCGTAAAGCTGCTGACATCAAACGCGGAGACGAGTGAAAAAGTATGCAAAAGCTTCATCAAAGCCCTCATGCTACTTAGTCTAAGGGTGGTCGCACTAGGTGCTAGGTCGCACAAAGCGCTTCGCGGCACCTTGGTGTCACTGCAGACATCGATCGCGAGATCAAGCGTAAAAAGCTCGTGAGTCGCAACAAACGCTAAAAATTACAAACACCGATTTTCTTCGCAAACAGGCTGTATACCCTCCGCAGATACATGGTTAGCGTGTTGTCTGTTTGATAAGGCCTTAAAAGTGTTTAGTTCGTGCGTGGCACAAGAAGCTGTCTTGCCCTCTGCTTCGAGTACTTGCACAGCAGCACCGCTAGTCCGCTGGTAGAAGCGACGCCAGCGTATACCTGCCCAAAATGACTGCGGCAAGAACAGAAAACCGCTGACAAAGTGAAGTCGGTACACGGCGCCAGCACAAGCGACTGTAGCACCATATTATGGAGCGCTGCCTTAGAACGTAAACTTTTACGTTTGCTGTACGATTCTTGCGATTTCTTAACATATTCATTCCATTTCTTTATTTGTGTTCCACGCAAACACTAGAAAATCGGCAGGGTTACAACTTAAGAACCGGGAGTCGAACCGGTCAATATTCTGTGTCGGTTCGGGTTCTGGTTCGGCAGCTTTGCATTTTGTTCCGGTTCGGTTCTGCAGGTTCAGTAATGCTTTTGAAATAACGGTTCGGTTACCGGTTCCACCAAGCGCAAACCAGTTCAAACCGGTTCTTAAAAGAATATCCACACCTCCCAGTCGTAAACAAAAAAAGTCGAGTTCAACACGGCGTCATCTGCATTTAAAGAAAACATAGTTCATCAGAAGCCGTGCTGCGGAACCGAGGACAGCAAAACAAATATATGCTTAATTGCGTTTTGTGATCTTGACTTCTTAAAGCAGACACGGTTTTATGAAGAATTACGTGGTTGCGCAGTTGCTTGGAAACTACGAAAGTACAGTACTCGCATGTGAAGTCAATCAGCCAGCACGCACAGTGACAATTGTTACCTAGGGTAGATGACAAATTTAGCCAGTGGAGTAGGACAGCTAGCTGGGGTATTTGCGGGCTCACCCAGTACTGATACACAACCGCACATGATGCTCATCCACATCGAAACGGCAAACTACCCACGCCGCACGCCCGAACCACTTGCTCGAACGACTGAGTTGAAGAGGAGAAAGACAGGGAAGTCCAATTGAAAGACGATGAAAATAAAACAAAAAAAGTACAAAAATACAGCGGGCAACTTGCTGTTTCTAGAAAGACGCACACACACAAAAACTTTCTTCAAGCAACGTCCAGGGCATTGGGCGACTGGCGACCGGCGCCGCAGTGTCGCGCTCGTCGCGGCTTCGCCTCTTGGCGCCTCCAGATCTCGCCACAGCGGAACAAGAGCGCCGACAGCCGTCAACTTTTTGTTTTTATTTTGATGTTTATGTTCGCTTTCTTCTTCCTTGAGGAATATTGCTTAGCAGCAAGAAAAGAAAATACACACCACACGGATCAAAGAATAGCTCTTTAGTCTTTCGGCATAAGCAAGTATATATTCCGTTTCACTGCGATGGACGCCACCACTACCTACACGAGCCAATCCATAATTTATTGCTTGTCTCCTGACTTCGTGCTCCCGCGTCGCTCCGCCACACTGGAAGGACACGTGACACCCTCCGAGCTATGAACTGGCTCCGGTGACTCGCAGCGTCCTTCGCGGTTTATGGTAAGGTGAAGAAAAAATATAAATATAGGAGTGTACGCCTCCTCGCTGACGCCAATTTGTGCTGCACATAGACGTGAAATATACCTCTTTGTTTTATTATTTTTGAGCTGTCTCCATGTCGTCGCTGCCGTTTGTTTAATCACAACTGAGCCACTGACGCCACCGTCGCGAATATTTATTTGGCTTGCCGCCGCTACCCGCAAGAAGGCGCGGCTCACATTTTATTGCGCCAAACCGTTTCCAATGAACCGGTAACCGCCACATAAAATTGCGGTTCCGTTCCGGTTCGGGTTCAATACAAAATGTTTGATTTGGGTTACAGTTTTGTTCCGGTTCAGTTAAAAATAGCGCTTTTGCTCCGGTTTTCGGTTTCGGGTTCGGTTCGACACCCTGGCTAAAAGCTACATGCTAATCGCGCATGACTACAACAGCCGCTTTGTCGCGTCTCGCGGCGCCAGGAATGACACCTTGACTGTGTTCAACTATTCAGCTTTAATATGCTTCCCTGAGGGCGCGCCATTTTCATCTTCAAAGGAGCAGAAGCCGCAGCAAAGTGGAAATTTGGGCAAGTTGGTTTATAGTCCAATATATAAAAACGCCTTGCCCTCTCAGGAAAAGAGTTTGATTTTATCAAGGGGCTTCATCGATCGTTGTGACGAATAAGCGTTGTACAACGGCCTATATTATGTTTCTCTTAAATAGACTTGAGTTGCGAGTGCG
>JAZHYW010017993.1:0-23239 GCA_037355805.1 Ixodes ricinus
TTCAGGTTAACCTCTGTGTCCTTCGTTAAAAAACCCTTCTCTCTCTCTCTCTCTGCTGTCAATAAAATTATTCGAGTACATTATTGTGCGATATGATTCCGTGGACGTCTCAGAGTGATAATACGGCAAATCAAAGCATAAGACCTAAAAAAATTCAAGAATACAAAAAATATGTATTGGTGGATTCTTAGGGATGCGTTAGCGTGACCCTTGGGAAACGCCACACACGTCACTCTTTGGAAATCGCAGACGCCGACTTCTTAACTTTTATTTTTCCGCCTTCTCGTTGGCTTTCTCCATCTTCTGCTGCCTCTTTTTGGCCAAGTCACAAGGTCAATGTTAGCGTGTCTCAAAGGGTTACGCGTGTGGCGTTTCCCAAGTGTCGTGCTAACAGATTCCCTAAGAATCCACCAATGTACCTTCCTCTAATTTATTCACCCCGTTTCTGTACTCTACCTGTCAGAGTACGTCGACGTCATTGGATACAATCATACATATCACTCGTGGAAAGGACCACATCCATACCACTCGTCGAAGGAACCGCATTCATATCACTTGTGGAGGGGACCGCATCCATCGTTTTAACTACACACACACATCACGGCACACGGAGGCGCTACTACAGAAACCCAGAGCGAAGACAACCGGCGACGGCAAAGAGGCAACAGAGCACGCCCGCATTCCACTGCGCCGCGGCGCGTCCTCCTCTTTGGCTCCGCGCCGGCTGTGCGCGTGGCTTGGAAAAGAACGAAACGACTGGTTTTTTTTTCCGAAACCCGGCGGTGTCTATCAGTTTCTCAGCGCCGGGAAGGTACGGAGTGGTCGACGTGCGCTCACGTCAGCGCCTCGGACCAGTGGGAGAATCGCACGCGTCAACCTCTTCCCTTCTTTTCCCTCTCTCCCCAGCGCCGACAAACGAAAGGCACAGCCGGGTTTTTCTCAAAACGAGCGCTGTAATGATCAAGCATTAGAAAATAATATATATATGGGTGATTTCATCTCAAATCGTGCAGGCAAAAAAGGTTGAATTTTTAATATCGCTGAAAAAATATATGTTATGGCGACGTCTCTAAAAACGCAGTAGCCACAAACCGCAAGTTCGTCGGATTTTTCGTTCTCGACTTACGAATTTTAAAAGAGGCCGCGGCGGAAAGCAGTGTTTTTCACATTCGTCGTGGGTCGGATGTTTCGCTCGATCTCCCGCCGTGGATTTTCAGTCCACATTATATTAACTTTTTTCAAGCACTCTCTGGGCACAGGTAAAAGGCTCTAATGCCATGAAAGAATTTTAGGCGCTTTGCTTTTTTTCTGTAAAAATGTCAAAAACGCCACCTCGGTTAATTGTTGATGAACTTTGACAATTAAATACTGGCGATCTACTTGGGTTACGTCGATATTTTTATGTCTATGGAGAGCCCAAATCACGCTCTTTAGAGATATTATAAAATCACTCAGCTGTAAGAAATTTCCTTTGCGGTACGTTTACGTTAATGTTATGCTAAAACCAAAAAGTACCGATTTTGAGATCGATTTTCTCAAAAAAAATCATTTTTTATATTTTTTATTTTTGTTACAATGTAGATATGATAGTTGTCTACTCGAAAAGCAGGTCGAGAAAGTGTGTATTTTGTTTGTATGTTCTATATTTAAGCGTCAATATCGGAAAAAAGACGTCTTCGTTTTGCAAGACCAAAGTCAGATATAGCAACCCGTGCGTTTCTATGAATTGTGAAAAAGTTTTCTTGAATGTTTGAATGCGTTTTGTAATCAACTATAAACACAATTTGTGGTATTGAATAGTTATTTATGTTTTGATAAGAGCGGGAAACCACGAGAAACATATCTAATCAAATCAGCAGGCCTAGTAGACCTTCAATATCGAAGAGGCACAGACGTTGTATTGTTTTGATTTATAAAACTTTCACTGTAAACTAGCATGACTAGCTAATAGCTATCATATTACTAAGACATAGAAAGTCACCACATCATTGATATATTATATACAATTCTTTCCGAAACCAAACGCTAGGGTTTGTTTACCGCACATCGCACAGATCACCAGGGAATGGCCTTTCACTTCCGTAATACACAAAAGTGAAGACACAGAAACGGTCCGAAACACACGGAGAGATTGTCACGGAAGGGGGTAGGAATAAAAATAAATAAATAAGAATAAAATTACCCAACTCCGATCTTAACTAAAATTACGTAAAAAAAAAAAGATTAAGGTTCGAGCGGTGGCAAGGCGATGGGTCCACGCCTGGTGGAGAGTCAGACAAAGAAGTCGATGACACGTAAAGGTAAAACAAAAAACAAAACTTTAATCAAGACGGAAAACCTCAGCCGCACACGGCGAGAACAAAAGCCAACTCCTCCGGGCATTCCCTAAACGGGACGCAACCAAATGCGTGCGAACACGCTCTCAACAGCACTGTCAGGCCGCTACGCCATGACGAAATAAACCTAACAAGTACAATACTAACAAACAGTTAGTAAGAAAACATTACAAAAAAAACGTTCAGCGGAACCGCACCCGAGAAACAAAGTTCAGCGAAACAAAGAAACACACACGAAATAAAAAAAGTCTTAACTGACCGACGCCGAGTCCAGCCCCACGACACTGAAGCCTGGCAGTATGACGGCGTCCAGATGATGCTCGAATTTATTATTCACTCTGTTCCGCACAGCCACGACGGCTGTGCGGAACAGTGGCTGTGCGGAACAGAGTGAAGAATAGATTGGAGCAACGATGCGCGAGAAGGTAACCGAGACGTAACCATGCCTCGAGCTTCATATCGGGATAGGAGCTTTCGAGGTAGTTACTGTAGTTACTCAAACTTCCTCTTTCCCTTCCCTTTTCCAGAAGAACACGTCAGCCGGAGTTAACTTTTCATCTCTGGAGAAGACCACTCTTCACAAACGGTTATAGTTGACAAGGAGGCTGACTTCGACACAACTAGTCTCCGGGCTTTGCTGTTTCCAAAAGAGATAACCCTTCGGTGCTATCGGATCCCCGCGGAGAGAGATAGAGCACGGTTATTTCAAGGACAGGGCGTTCGAAGCTTGGGCAAATACGCGGTATCGTTTCACGCGTGCACGGTTGGCTGGTTTCAAAATTTGTTCACATCCCTAACGGAACCGGCCCATCTTCGTGTGTGCGTGTGCGGGATTGTTGTCCCGTGCATGCCGCCGGTTTTAGCGCGCACGCGGCGTTGTTTTGGCCGGCAGAACTGTTGTTGACCGCCGATATTGTATGGCCGTGGTGTCCTCATCCTTCCAAGCAACACTTCCTTTGCTTTCTCTTCTGCAATACTCTGACTGACTGACTCCTCTTGGGTGGCCGTCACTGTTCGTAGCGTCAACGACACATTCGTACCATTTCACTCCTCGTGACACAGGGTTCGCTGCTCGTTTTACTGTCACGGGCCGTCCTATCTAACACAACGAGCGCGAAAGGTCGTGGTCATCTGCTGGTTCCGACAGGGCGGGACATTCATATAGGCAAATGAGGGCCCCGAATCAATACGACATCAGCGGATTTCTACACATTAAAAATTTACGACGCCTGCTGGTCTGTTAAGAAGTGTTGCTTTCTCTATTGAACTCCTCCAATGTAGCTTGCCGCCTATAATAAAATTTAAATGAGCAGTTAACAGGGTGGAACTACTTCATTTTTATGTGGGAACGTTGATAAAAGACAAGAATATTTCCATGTTTGTGAAGACGCGCAATTCGCAAGCCCGTTTCGAGCCGTAAAAACACGTTTTTCTACGATATTGATGCTTAAATATAGAACATACAAACAAAATACACACTTTCTCGACCTGATTTTCGAGTAGACAATCTATCATATCTACATTGTAACAAAAAATAAAAAAATATAAAAAATGGGTTTTTGAGAAAATCGATTTCAAAATCGGTACTTTTTGGTTTTAGCATAACATTAACGTAAACGTACCGCAAAGGGAATTTTATACAGCTGAGTGATTTTATAATATCTATAAAGAGCGTGATTTGGGCTCTCCATAGACATAAAAAATATCGACGTAACCCAAGTAGATCGCCACTATTTAATTGTCAAAGTTCATCAACAATTAACCAAGGGGACGTTTTTGACATTTTTACAGAAAAAAAGCAAAGCGCCTAAAATTATTTCATGGCAATAGAGCCTTTTAACTGTGTTCACAGAGTGCTTGAAAAAAGTTAATATAATGTGGACTGAAAATCCACACCGGGAGATCGAGCGAAACATCCGACCCACGACGGATGTGAAAAACACTGCTTTCCGCCCCGGCCTCTTTTAAAATTCGTAAGTCGAGAACGAAAAATCCGACAAACTTGCGGTTTGTGGCTACTGCATTTTTAGAGACGACGCCATAACATATATTTTTTCAGCGAAATTAAAAATTCGACCCTTTTTGCCTGCACGATTTGAGATGAAATCACCCATATATATATTGCCACGGCAGCGGATCCGGTGTTGATGCATGTCCAGTGTCCACCAATCTCCTCTTCGTAGTTCTTTCTGACCATTTTTAGTTCTACTTATCAGTGGTTATGTTGAGAAGATAGTGGCGTAAAGCATTCTAAAATCATACATTTTTACGGCAGTTTTAGAACTAGTGCAAGCAGCTGCCAACCACTTAAATATGAGTAGCAACGGAAATGCATATTTGTTTTAAATTATGTCGATTTATTAACATAACTAAGCCAACAATTTTGAAGCATGCGGATGATACTCAGTAGGCATTGCCTCCAAGGTTATTATCCAAAACAGAGTACACTTGTCAAATCATGCTAAGTGAAGCCGCTCCAAAATGTGTCGCATTATAGCGACACCATTACAAATTTAACCTGGAAGTCATTGCATATGCATGAGCATTATACGCATATGTTTTAACGAAAGTTTGCCTTTCTTTAACGAGCACCAGTGGGCTAACTTTTTGAACAAATATTTCCAGCAGTGGTCATGAACTGACACGTGTCGTTTGATGCGTTTACCACATAAAGGGGCGCACAGGTTTTTCGACTAAATCACAAATACCGGAGACGTTATAAGGGGATACAACATTCCATCGAAACTACGGGGCGTGTTTATTATGTGTAATAGAACAATGCGAATTCCAGTATTAAGGTGAGTTTATTGAAAACTATACCTATTTGATATTTTCAAAATATATTTTTTATTTATGTAGATGTACTTTGTAGCATTCCCAAACAGCCTTCCCTGTGAAGGCGAAAAGAAACAAGCAAAAAAAAAGCAAAAAAAAGTAAAAAGGCAAATCGAGTTATCAAAATAAAACTGCCAGGGGCCGTAAGAAAGATACAAGCGATTGGTCAGCAAAGAGCGATAAAGGTTGGCAAGATTCCTCATAAAACAAAAAAATACCTGTCCTCCGCGAAAAGAGCGGATGTTCGGAACACGAATTGTTTAAGCGTAAAATCAAAGGATAGACTTCTAAAAAGACTGAGGCTAATTGCTGCCTGAAAGCAGTAGAGTTATGATTGCGAGGCTTTAAACTTGGTAAGGAGACGGTCGTGTATAGCGAAAAAATGACCTGGTACAATAGTCTTAAGATATTTTATTTTTGGTTTGTCATAAGTGGCGTCTTATTTAAACTTTGAGAGTGAAATAGATGTCCGTTTGGAACTATATAAATTTCAGAACCTAAAAGATTTTTCTAAACGGTATTCTAAGAAACCGCAATTTTTCTTCGCCTTCAAGATATGCGCTTTCATTTTAATGTCTGCTCGGTATAAAGGGAGGCTACTGTCGATTACGTAGAAAATGTTTTCGCTTGCTGTTCTAGAGCTAGTGAACAATCCAATACTTGAGATTGTACAGAAACGCTGAATTGACGCCAATAAAATAAGTGGAATGCTGAAATATCCCAGCTTGCGATAGCCGAGCCTGGCCACTTTTCACCACTATATCGGAAATACACTTTTCGTTTATTTCCTGTCGAAACTCGCAGATCGTACCGTTCCGACATTTGGTCGAAACAGAAAAAAAAACAGCACGTAAACTTTGCTTTTTTGTTTTTGTCGTAAGTGTAGAGAGGTACGCTGGGAGGATTTAATTTATATGTTATGAACACTGGTTCTGGAGACGGCTTTTCTGTTTTTTATTTGTTGTTTTTGTTTCGGGTCAATTGTTGTTGTGGCTCGAGAAGAGAGACGTCAGTGACAGCAAGAAACATTCGAGATATGTGACACTCGCAGAAAGTTTCCTTCCCGTAGAATTTCCTGTCAATTCGTGTTTTGTTCGTGTGTTGCATCTGACCAAAGCAGCCGTTGTGGGTTTGACAGGGGTTCTACATTAGCAGTAGTGTACGGCTCCACATATCGCGAATTCTGCACTTATGATCAACGCAGTGGAAAGCAAGAAAGAGGAAGGGAAAAATTATGAATTACAGTATAAGGAGCGAGTAGAAAGTAACTTTGGAAGATTTGCCGAATAAGTGCAATAGAAAAAAATATTGTTTTCCTCTAAATATATAATTACATTTGCTTAAATCACACATGGTGTATCTTGCATTTCGAGCAACGCAAATCATTTTAATAATCTCACAATTACATTTCAATAACAGCAACACTAGAAGTGTAAAATTTAATTTTGATGGACAGCTAGCCATTTAAGTTTTACATTAAAGCAGCTGACACTCTGCATTCGATATCCCGTTAATCCGTTATTTAATGTACGGAAATATATGAGATAAATAAGTTACCTCCTTAACAAGGAAAACATAGCGTGATATCAGATGTCGCTAGATAACCTCAGGCCTTTGTATCTTTTTATCATCTTGCTGCATAAGAAATTTTAAATTGCGCGTGCCTTCTCGAGATTGAGGTGAAACATTAGTGTGCCCAATAGCAGTAATACGAATTGGCGCATGGAATATGCGACCAGCTGCTCTTTAGTGGGCAAGCGGGTTACCGTTTTGTCAAGGAACACTGGTGGAGCACCCTTTTGAAATCACGTTGCAGTAGAGCTGCGTTCGATTGGTGGAACCGCGTACCGCAGCACCAGCATCATCAGCCGTACGTCACGGCCGTACGGCTGATGATCAATGTTGCCATCTTTCTAGCAAATAATTACGGTTTTGCCGTAGACGCCGAAAGTAAGCTTTGAGCCGCGATATTTATAAAAATGCACACAATATCAAAACAAAAAATAACACCTTCTAATTTAAGAACACTGTATTAGATAAAAACAGCCGTAATCACAAATTCAAATATATTGAGCGGAGTTGCTCATTAATATACCTATACTTTATGAGCCATTCGAGAGTCGCCCATTGTACTATTAGCTCTTATTGAATTTTAACCCATCATGCTAGAACCAGATCGTCCTAATTGCTCATCTTGGGTTTCTGATAAATTTTTCAATACCCTAACTCTTTCGTGCAAACCTTTTGTAGCCCCTTTTTAAGTGCACTTAAAAGGCTTTCAGAAAGAACTTCGCTAAAGAATCGGGAAATCAGCGCTCAATCTCTGCTCTGCGCGTGGCCAGCAGCAAGCGCTTCTTCGCCGAATTTTAAGAGTCGATTCTGAAGGCTTTAACGTTCCCATCTAAAAGGTGTAATGGATTAACTCTCACGTAGGTATTTCTTCATAACGGAAGAAAATATATCGCCTTGCTGCGACTTGTTCGTTCAAACCTGAGTTTTATTAAGACGACGTTTTTGCTAAGCACTTAGGTTGTGCATGCAGGTAAATAGATATTTCGAAAAAAACCAGGGTGAATACAGGAAAATTTTAATTATTGCTTAAGTTTGTATTTTCTGCCTACCGCTGTCAAACAAGACTGAAATTGAAAGTAACGTAAAAGTAACTTTCATTAGATATGAGGTAACGGTATTTTGTTATTTCTTTTAGAAAGGTAACAAACCTCAGTAACGCGTTGATTCCTGACGAACTAACGAGTAATGCTATTATTTTACTAATCTTTGGTAACCGTCACAACATTGCAGTCGCAGCGCAGCCTGCATGTTGTGCAGTAAAAACAAACGCGTCGTTTTTCGAAGAGTACAATTGTTTATGTCTCCTGAACTCACGCTCTACATTACAGTCAGCAGTCCAACATGATTAATCGTCTTACTTCATATATTTTCTACCAAAGACTCATTAAATAATAACGTGTCAGATTCCAAAACCACCCGCCAAATATCAGAAGGATAACCTATTTATAAAGCACGCACTAATAAGATTAATTCGAGGGATGAATATTATCAGTGTATAGTTTTCATCTCCAAGTAGTATCTGATATCAGGTCCTATAGACATTTCAAAGACTGCTTAACGTTATGTTTATAATAGTTGTCATGTTTATGCACAGGCGGATGATCAATGCACCAAACTCTAATAGATGGCGGAACGACCGGGCGGAAGCAACACTCCTAGCGAACAAACGCTGATGGTGTCAGCCGTGACGGGACCTTTCAAGAATTCAATCAGTTTTGGCAGACCACTTGATCCGGTTCCTGGTCCGAGAAATGTAGAGGCTCTCCCTCTATTTCCGCTTTCGGGAATCAGGTGTCTACGAGATACGAACATGCGGAATGGCCCGTATAGTTGCCGAATCCAACACCGATCCGAGAAACAAGTGGATAAAAATTGAGGATTTTCAACGTTTCAGTATATTTTATACCTGCTGCCGAACACGGAAGTTTAGATTAGATTAGTTAAATCTAACTTATTAACTTATCGAACTGAGTGATTTTTATTTATCGTGAATGGATATATCACAGTGTTCGCTTTTCACACCTTCCCAGAAAATATAGGTGAAACATCTACGTCCGTTTTGCATGTTCAAAACTTTAAGACGTAAAAAATACGCTTTCCGGTTTAAATGTAAGGACAATAAAATTATTCGTGAGGTTCAGGCACGTTCACTACAATAACGATGGTGATGCTAATGGTGTCTCCGTAACGAGTTAATATTTATATGGTACTTTTAATTATTTGTTTTCATAAAAAGGGGGCTTAACTAGGAATTTATAATGTAATAAATACAAGCTTTTAAATGTTTATCTTGCCAAATGTGGAAGAAGTTATATACAATGAATAAGGGTATTCTTTCTCAGTTTGTGTGCTCTGCAGGCACGTTTCTCAGAGTAAATAAAGTGATCGCTTTTCAGCGTCGTTAAGGTGTACGTGGCCAATTCTATAACACGCTGAAGCACTGAATAAAACGACCATCCTAGTCGTACATTTCCCACCTCGCACCGAGTACTCCGCAACATGCACTTGATCATAAAAATAACTTAAGGCCTTTGAAACGATTTAAGCAATGACTTATATTTATAATGCGTACTTCAAATAACAGCTCTTGTTGACTTCGCGGGGGCGTTCGAAGACGCTCCGGGCACAGAGGCTTCCCCGTTAAGCGCTAAGTATGTAACAAGCACGAAATGTTAATTTTATATTTGCCTCTAACAGTAACGGCAATACCAAAGTGTTTCCCTAATTTTGTAATAAAACCTAGCAGTATCCCACGAGATGACGTAATTCTGGGATGAGCGGTAAGTAGCATTGGCCTGTTCAGTGAAATTATAATGCGTGTGTAAGGCGGCGGATACAAGGGTCGTCTATTAAATTGGTGTTTAGTCGGAAGTCCTCGTGGTTCAGAATATGTGCTCTTCGATACTTACGATTATTCACGAGAAGACCTTCATTTTTATATTTGAACATAATGTTTCGTCGCGCAGGTCTTGCCATGCAGAGTAGGTAGTTTATACCACCCGACGTTCACTGCAACGGCTATTAACTCAAGGGTCAGTTTACTCCTAGTGACGCGTCATTGACTGTAAACACTTTTAAGGGAATGGGAGTTGCCACGTCTAACGAGAGCTTCACTGAAGAGCGATAAAGCGAATCGAGTGTTTTTGTTTATTGAATGATCACATTTATAGCTTTATTGTTTTGCTGAAAAAGCAGTGGGAAGAACTGTTAAAAATAAATAGCATTATCATCGGTATACGTCAGAGTCTGGGCTCTTCTTGCAAATAATCTATAAGATTGAACATCACACCACTGTTGATAATACACATGCTCCAGTTTAACCGGTTTCTTGCTAACTGCAGATTGAACAACTCACATATGGCCACAAACAACTATGAAACAGTGAAATGTTTAGTCTGCTTGACAAAAAGGGCCACAGTCCAGAAATGCTTGTACAACTCCTGTAGAGCGCGAAGTTAACCACTTGCGAGATTCAGTAGACCTATTTACTTTCCGCTCCAATCTGAGTCTGCCAAACTGCGCATGCGCGGTCTGCTACGCCGGGATGAGGATATAAACCAGCGAAACAGCAGAGCGTGTTTTAGTATACTTCCTTTGTCACCAACTGCGAGCGTTGTTCTAGCGTGCTGCAGAAAAGGGCACGAAGAACCACTAGAGACTGTTTCAACACTTAATCAAAGTCATTTTTATTACCATTTATGAATGTCCTTTCTTAACATCTAAAAACACGTCTACGAAAAAATGTTTTTCGATCGTGACATATTTTTTTTTAAGAATAAAGTATGTTACCACCAGATGGCTTCCCAAGTAGCTTAAGTCAAATGAAAACTGAAATTGGTCAAAATTTCAAATACCACCTGCATATAAACAAATTGCAAATACCACCTGCATATGGCGAGTCCCAGCGGAGCGCAGCGAGGCGATTTTAACATCTCCGCTTTGACCCTCAGGCGAACATCGCCGGTCATCTGCAACTGCACTACCATCGCAGCTGCAACGTCACCACGCAAGGACCGCTGACGGGCTACGGATGTCGACGATACCGAGCAACGCCCACCGACGCCGCGGCATATAAGCAACCGACAAGCGTGGAAGCAGCGCAGTCCAGCGGAGTGTACGAGGCGATTTTAACATCTCCGCTTTGACCCTCAGGCGAACATCGCCGGTCATCTGCAACTGCACTACCATCGCAGCTGCAACGTCACCACGCAAGGACCGCTGACGGGCTACGGATGTCGACGATACCGAGCAACGCCCACCGACGCCGCGGCATATAAGCAACCGACAAGCGTGGAAGCAGCGCAGTCCAGCGGAGTGTACGAGGCGATTTTAACATCTCCGCTTTGACCCTCAGGTGGGTGCAGGTCTTACTTTGACCTTTGACTGCATTCATCACTCCGCTGGTCTGCCTGCTGTTGTACATTGCTGTGGTACATTGCAAACCATGTCTTTGCCAGAAGAGAGCAATGATTGCATCGCTTGTTTGAAACAACTAGCACCTGATAGCCAAAAGCTAAGATGTTCAGAATGCAACCTCTTCTACCATGTTGGAAAATGTGCAGGAGTTAACAAAACTAAATTCAAAGCTATGACTCCTCTGATTTGTTGTCTTGGAGGTGTACAACATGTACTGTACACTCCCAGCGGCAATCGCTGCTAACTGACAGTCAAACAGGAGCATTAGCCCCCGAAACTGAAGAAGGCACTCAGTCTCAGAAAGACCTGATGACGCAGCTCTTAAAAACTAACCAAACACTAATGGAAGTCTTGAGTAGAATCGAGACCATTGAAAAAAAACTAAATCTTCAGTCAACAAAACATGACACAGTTATTCAGAAACTGGATAAGCAGGAAAAGACCATCGAAGCGATCGAAAAAACAGCTGACATGCTGTCGAAGCAGTACGACGACTTGATAAAAAAGTTGATTCACTCTCACATGTCACAAACGAGCTGAAAAAAAGACAAAAGAACTCGAAAAACTAGGTACAGAAAGGGACGCGCGAATTAAAGAGCTTGAATGGGCGGTTGAAAACGCTGAGCAATATTCGCGGCGAAAGAACCTAGAGATTCACGGTATCGTCCAAAATAATCAAGAAGACCTAACAGCTGTTCTTGGTAATCTAGCAGCAAGGCTGGACCTTCCTGTGCCTCAACAGGATAAGATTGAATCTGTGCATAGATTGAAAGCGAGGGAAGGAAAAATACCGCCAATCATCGTGCGGTTCAGGGACAGGTCGGAGAGAGATAGGTGGGTCAATAAGCGTACGGCATTAAAATCTGAACGTATTTTCATCAACGAGAACCTAACGAAGCTCCAGCGATGGTTGTTTTGGAACGCGAAAGAATGTGCAAAAGAAAAAGGCTATAAATATGTCTGGATGAGTAATGGGAAAATTCTAGTAAGGCGGAAAGACGGCGCGGCTGTGATACGTATTGAGGATGAGAGTGACTTGAACCACATCCGCTGATATGACCTCGTGCAGCTCATTTAAAGATTGGGACAGATACACCAAGACGATACTAGTTGAGGATGGAATAGAAGACAGCCGGCAGATTCTCCATCTCATTCAAATTAATGTTAGAAGCCTTAAAAAACACTGGGGCGAACTAAATGTATACCTGAGAGATGCACTCATAGATATAGATATACTAATACTAACCGAAATAAATATCGAGGCGACAGAGCCTTTGACTTTTCATTTTGATGAATTTCACACATTTTCAGCATGCCGCCAAGGCAGAAAAGGAGGAGGAATTCTTGTATACGTAAAAAATTCCTGGCTAACTGACCGTATTGAGCTGTCTTTGAATCACGCGGAAGTTCTTGTGATCACTATTCATAAAGCAGAACTGTCATTTACAATTTGTGCTGTGTATAGACCGCCCAGCAATAATTTGGAATTGTTCTATCAAGAATTCACAAAATTACTAAATAGGTTTAATAACAATGATCAACTCGTATTAGCAGGTGACTTTAATATAGATACCATGTGCCACAAGAAAACGGGAGTTACGGAATATCTTGATATATTGGCTAACTATGGTTTATATAATTTAATTAACGACTACACAAGGGAAGAGTACCTAGGGCATACAATTACCAGATCGTGCATTGATCATGTGATAGTGAGGTTGAGTAACTTAAAATTTCTAGGGGGAACTATTAAACAAAAGGTAGCAGATCATTATTTCGTTGCGCTCAGGATAATAAACGAAGAGCATACGGCCGTAAGAGGAAAAAATGAACGGAAACAAATCCTTGACAATAAGAAAGTAGATGACACTATTCAAAGATATAACTGGAATGCTTTGCTTCATCAAGATCACATCACTCTCTACGATACGTTAGTTGAAACATTTAAAAATATATACAAACACTCTTCTAGAACAATAAAGCTAAAGCCGAGAAAACCTGGAAATAATTGGATCGACAAAGAAATACTAGAAATGAGTGTTGAAAAAACAGATTATGGAATAGATGTAAGCAAAATCCGCATGACACAAAATTAAAAGAAGAATTTAGACGACTACGAAACAACCTCACGGCGAAAATTAGACTGGCTAAAAAGAGATTTCATATGACGCAACTCCAGCAGTGCGGGAAGAACTTAAGAGAAACATGGAATATCGTAAATCAAATAATTGGCAGACCTCCTAAAGATAATATAGATGCATGTATACAGAAAAATTTCGGTGCAACTGACTTTGATAAGCTCAGCAATGAGTTTAATAACACCTTCATCACAAAGATACAAGACTTGCGTAACCAAGTAAACAACACGGTTGGAAAAGCTAAGCTATTAGGGAATTCAACTAATTCGGCGTACTTGCCCCAAATGACAGAATCAGATCTAGAATACATAGTTAACAGTATGCCTATAACAAAGCCAGCGGGATTTGATGAAATAAGATTTAGAGATATAAAACATAACATAGGCTGCTTAAAACGCGTTCTGCTTGCTATAATAAATGGTATGTTGTCTACAGGAAATATACCCAGTAAGTTAAAAGTTTCAATAGTACGGCCAATTTATAAGAAAGGAAACAAGAAAGATATTGCTAATTACAGACCCATCGCGTTGTTGCCGGCAATTTCTCAGATAATGGAAAAATTTGTTTTACAAGTCATGACCTCGTTCTGTGACAAATTCTCACTAATAAGCAACTGTCAGTATGGATTCCGGCAACAAAGAGGCACGATACTTCTACTGGAGGAGATAACAGACTTCATTAATGAACAAATTGATAACAACAAAATAGTACTTACGCTCTTTTTAGACCTGACAAAAGCCTTTGATACAATAGATCACTCACTTTTAGTTGAGAAACTAGATAAAATTGGTTTCAGAGGGCATTTCCGTACATTTTTTAAAGGTTACTTCACTGAAAGAACCCAACGAGTTCGAATAGGAAATAGTACAAGTTCTGCTGCGCACCTCACCTCTGGTGTGCCTCAGGGTTCGGTATTGGGTCCCATGCTATTTAACATATATGTGAACGACCTATCTTTGCTTCCTTTAAAATCAAAAATGTATCAATACGCTGATGACACAGCATTGGTTATCGCACACGAAGATTATAATACTGCCGTTTCAATTTTACAGGATGACATCAAACAAATTATGAGTTGGTTTTCAAAAAGCTATATTTTTGTGAACAATGATAAATCGAACCTCATGTGCTTTCGAACTCACCAGAAGCGCATTAATCTTAATCAACCCATCTTTTTGCATTCATGGGAATGTAGACAATGCTCTTGCGCACCACTACTTTACGCCAGTGAAACTAGGTACCTTGGTATACACTTTGACGAGTATTTATCCTGGAATCATCATATTGACTACCTACTTAAACACCTGCGAATAATTTCTTCATACCTCTATAAACTCCGAAGTTCTGCAAGTATTAGTCTAAGGCGATTGATTTACCAGATGTTAGGAGAGTCAAAACTAAGATACGGTATCCACATATATGCACTTTCATCCAAATACAAACTACAGAAAATAAATAACCTAATTAAAAAAATGGTGCACAACATGACGTATGGTACACACTTAGAAAGTCTTTCCTTCCAAGAACAGCTGTCAGAACTCCAATTATTAACAGTGGATGACCTGCATAAATTCATGGTGCTCACAAAATATTATTTCATACACGATTTCAAAATACCATCCGCTAAAGAAAAACAACTAAGGCACACAGAAAGATTTCACATACCAAGAATATACACTAATTATGGGAAAAGGTTAAGGAAGTATTATGTACCAACATATTTTAATAATCTTCCCGATAGTTTACTTAATCTGCTATCCTTAGCACAGGTGAAAAAAGAAATGCGTAAATGGTGTAGTACGCCAGGAGAAGAATAGACATCTCCCAGACCCATGCCTTTTTTTTTCCTCTACGTCCCCACTGTATTACCGCATTCCTATTGCACGCCTGCATTCACTGTTTTTTTTCTTCGAGACTGTTTGTATTGCTATAATTTTAAAAGCTAGAGTTGATTATTCTGTGTCATTTGTGTTATTACAAAGTCTATGTAAATCATTATTAATATTGTATAAAAATAGGTAATTGCGTTTTCATGCTTACTGGCATAAAAGTTTGTGCTTGTATATTGTTAAGGCGATAAACAATTTTTTTTTCCTTTGACTTAAGTTGAGTTCCGCATAAATAGGACTCCAATCAGTTGTATCAATTTAGTTTGACGTACTTCCGATTTGTTAAATTCATCCCATGCTGGACTGTCAGTACTCACGCACAAGCACGCAAGTGCTTTTGTGAGACTGAGTATATTGTATGTATGCTTTCTCTGTGAATAAACTTATTATTATTATTATTATTAATAATATTGTAAATACCACCTGCACTAAATTTAAAAAAAATGAAAGAGGTGCTTTTATGTTGTTTTTGTTCTTCTAAAAGCACAAACGGAAATATTTCGTGTACTCTGCATGCTCTTTATAATCAAGAACCAAGCCCTCGGTAAGCGCCCTAATTAGAAAGAGCACACATTTTTTTTACAAACAACTTTTATTTATTTTAAAGAACCCCTGAAGTGAAAAAAAAGGTTTTTTAAACACTTTAGTTAGGACACGGGTGTGAAAAAAATATTTACGTGAAAATACAATTTTTTTACAGCAATATTGATGGCTCGAGACGCGACTTAGTCAATAGTCACCAACTTACCACTTGTTTTCTCTCTCGGCATTTAGGGAGCGTGGAGGAGAGGTGGTTCGGCTTCGCCTTCACGTTGAGGTGGAAAGAGGGAATTACCATCTCGTTGAGCAAAAGACCATTCCGTGACGTCATGAACTTTGCGCCCAGAATTTCAAATAAATTTCTCGTCGTCAATATTGCTCTAAATATTTTGTTCGAGTAAAATTTATTTCTGGACACGCGTGTCGCAACCAGACAGTTAAAAAAGTTTTCTTTTTATTGGCTTTTTAATAGCTAACCTCTTTTAGGGGTCAAGCAGGTGTCCCCTCGTCGTTCCAGCTTAATGTATAGTGTTGTAGAACGTTGTAGTGTTCAAATATTTTATTTCGTTGTAGCCAGTATTTGCTTGAATGATGTCGAAACACATTGCGTCGGGAGCAATCTATCGTCGCAAATTCGTAATTGTGAATTGGATATGATGTCTTTTTTCACAATTTCGGTAAAAAATGTCAAATAAACGTTTTTGATATTTTCAATTAAACACACACAAAAAAAGGATCCCATAGCAGTGAGGGACATCTATCGAGACACATTGTTTTCCAATAGCGACCAATCACTTTGTGTTTGAGTAGTTACACGTTACTGAGAATTTAGTGGCTCCCATGACAAGACCGCGCCAACCACCCTAATGTTTTTCTTGTCTAATATTCCAGTAATCGCCTAGTCGTCACAAACGTAATGACAAACGAAGATCACAAGGTAAAGTTGCAACAAAGGTTTTTCTGGGAATTTTTTTTCACAAGTAATTGACATCTCAAATCGACAAAACGTAAGGATAATATGCGAAGCTTGTCAGCAGCATGTTTTTGCATCCACAAAAGATTGCATGGCCGTCCTTCGTGATAATTCCCGGTGACGTCATCAATCACACCATCGCTCCGAGCCGCCGTAGATGACCATATGACAGAACAAAAAGTTGCGTCTGTCGGGCAGTATTCTACCTATCAACCCGTGTATGACACAATCGTTTCGTCTACAGTCAATCGTTGTATCTACTAAGGTATCGACACTGACACATTTTGGCGTATTAAAGGCGGTATACATTTCATTTAGCATGTTCGATTACCTGAGACTAGGTAGAAGAAACATATAAAAACGTTTTGATGTTTGTCTTCTACCCCTGTCTCAGGTTAATTCAACATGCTTAATTTTCGCCAGCTCGCATGCATCCTTACTAAAATTTCTTCTTATAGTCAGGGCGCCTGCACCCTTACTCTAATTTATTTAGTCCTTCAATAACGCTTGCGTGACTCATGCGCCTCGAGCGTGCACCTCACTCCAGAGCACGGCAAAAGGCGACGAGAGCATTCTAGAGGCCGGGCGTTCGGAAAAGACGCACTGCCATTCTCTTCTTGTCATTGCACTCTTAAAAAACAAAATTGTCTATATATTCTTTCATGAAGGGAGGAAAAATCTCGTTACCTATGTTCTTTCAGAAAGGGAGGAATATTCGTTCCTGAAAGCATGGCAGAAAAGTTCTTCCCTTGTCTGCATCTAATTATGGCGGCCCTGAATCGAGCGAATCGAGCTCAATAAGGCTTAATGAAGATGCAATGTACATAGGTGTCGCAGTAGACACCGCACCGATGCTATTTTTACCGAAAAATGAAGTAGGCATCGCATACGTGCATTATGCACGCGCATGTGTAGCTCTGCGCATACCTTTGGGCGGATAATGAGCGTATCGGCGATGTCAGGTTATATATTGCAGGCAAAAAGACCGTGTAACGTTCTGACAACACCCTGCATATTGGCTGGTTCCTACACAGACCGCTGCTGCGATTCAACCGAAACTAGTTGGCATAGTTTTCGAGAAGGCAAATACCTTGGGCTACTGGCAGTCACCCACAGCCAACTGGTAACTATACCGAGAAAAGCAGTTAGCTGCTCGGCACAAATCTAAACAAGTCACTGCTTTTGGGTCGAGAGGAGCAGCAAATAAAAACAACGCGAGTTTTCACGAACTTAATTTGGCGTTTAGTGACTGAGTTCTAAACTGGCGTTTAGAACGCAGTCACTCAGCCTTATCGTTGTCAACGCTGTGACATTAAACAAAGACACCCGAAGCCCGGTCGCTTCGTACACTTCACGTCTTACCTTTGATATTCCTTAAGCCTCTATTTCCTCGTAAGCACAGCACGCCATGGAGACAAAATAAGTCATAAGCGAAACCAAAAGCAGCTATTAAAAGAGCAAATTAAAAGCAGCCTACTTGACTCATTGTGGCACGGTAACCAAAAAGAATCGCGAGCGAAAGGTTAAATAGCTCGATACCAAATGACAGGGTTAAGCAGAAATAATTGCAAGCAGCTAGGCTAGGTGGGGCTAGGTACCGAGTCTTTCATGTAACTTATTCTAGGGGAACATTGCGTTGTTTCTTTAGTTCAAAACCTAGTTTTAATGCATGTTGTGAAGTGTAGATGTCCAAAAAGTTTGGGGATGGCTGTTTGAGTTACTTTGCTTCGCTAACTTTACAACCTCATTTATATTTCAAAACTATGGTAGAATATCACACCCGTCATTTTCTGTTGTCTACATATCCACTTTTAACTCGTGACTGACTAACCAAATAACGGCTGTGAAATGCAGTTATTTATCTCCGTATCAAACCAGTGACTGCAGGAAAATATTGTAAAAATGTTTAAAAGTGTTATAAATATTGAGCAACAAAAAGTAATTATCATCTTTTAGTCTATATTGACCGGATCACTGTTTTCCGAGATTGAAAAATTTCGGCTTTTTGTGGAACAGGCTGGCATAAAAAGTGCCAAGTAAAAGCGGAAATGTGGCATCAGCTGAGACACCTATAAATCTAGAGGTATTACACCGGATGCCGAAAAACACCACTCTGCCCACTGACAATAGAAAAGTGAGACTTAATGCTCATTGCACCTCTGAACATCACATTTTACGGGTCTGATCCTAACTTGGGCTTCGTCCTTTCGCTAGGATCATTCCGTCGTTTGTTGTGTTGGAAGGGACGCGTTACAAGCAACTTCGCTACTGGTAACGCGTTACATTTCAGTGACGCGCTAACGTACTCGTTATTTTTTAAATGGCGAACAAGTAAAGGTTATTTGCAACGTATCGTCTTTCAAATTACGTTACTCGTTACTTTTTGATTGTTACTTTTTATTTTTTAGCATAAAAACAAAACATTGTCGCGCTTTATAAAGCTGCGCCGAGGACGAGAAAGGTCGTTTCGCTCCTTGGCATCATTTGAAAATCCTTCGCTGAGAAGGTTAGCGTTCCCGCCCAGGTGCCAAATGAAGTCACAAGTCATTCGTGGCGGGAAGCCGCAACCGTCCCTTGGGGATGTTTTGGATAAACTTCAAACAAAAGGGACATTACCGTCTTCGAAGTAACTGCCTCTGCTTGAAAATGGAAGGGACACTTCGCTTCAGCTAAATCCGCAGGAAGGCTCCTCGGGCGATAAGACATTTTTGGCGCTTCACACGCCAAGGTTGCCAGCGCGCTACTTGCTGATCCTTTCTGCCCTCACACTCACCGGATTAAACACGTGACTGCTTAGACCAGAAATTCTGGAGGATACATTATTTGTGTAGAAGATTGAAAAGCTGGCCGGCCTCTTGGTTGCCAACGAATTCCTCGCAATGCTTTTTGTTTATTTTATCAGCTTGTTAACTTTATTTTCAGTTTGAGGGAGTAGAAGCTCGCGGTTACCAGGCCAAAACGCTTTGTTCACGTTAGCTTGGATTGCCTAGCGGCCCCTAAGTGATAAATATTGTTACAATTAGCGGCAAAGAAGGTAGGAAACCGTAGTAGAATACAGGAGACAGGATATACCCTGATAAATAAATGGATAAATGACAAATAGAAGCTGGTGTAGCTTCGATCCTTTCTCTTGTTTTCTTCCCCAGACTCCTAACTTTTTCGTTGGTTTAACCATGTTTAATGCTTACCAACTAGCCTAGCTCATCAAAATTCTGCCATAAGAGATAAACAAAAAAAAAAGAGACGAACTAAAAACAAAAGAAACTAATCAGTCTATTTGTTTTGTTCTTTCGTTTTGTTGATGTTTTTAGTTTTTAAAGCCTTTGAATCAAGGGGATGCCATTACGCTGTGTGTCAATCGCGTTTGTTGCAATCCTGCTTTGCGTCCTTATAATATTTCTTGAAGTATAGTGTTGGCTCTTTCGCACCCTGGCGCTATACACCTAGCGGGTGGAGGTTGGAAATTGGGGGCATACTTCTTGTTGAAACACTTTCAAAATCCTCGCGTTTGAGCCTCGGGTGGTATGTTATTAGCGTACCATGATAGATATTTGACACACTTATAGTAACGAAAGCGGTCAAGTATTCTGTGGCTGGCCGGAAACCTTGTCAAGGTCGCTCTTGCGCCGAGCCGATTTGCTGGTTGTTGCCCATTTTCTGCAATGGTGCAGTCTTTGCAAAAGTGCGTGTTTGGTGAGTGGTGTTATTTATCCGACCTCATCCACAGTTAAGTCATTGGATTATTCACCACAATTCATTAAACGGCAGGAGGACGTGGCTAACTAGAATCTAAAGTTTTGTTTTTCTTTCTCGAATTATTTGAATTGGTGAACTACCTTCTACGGCTGCGGTCGTGGCGAGCATTTGGGATGGTTAGCACCGTATATATTTACCAGCTGTTGCTAGTATTGATTCCAGGAGAGACAAGTTTTTTTTCTTCAGGTCGAGTAACAACTCCAGTTTGCACGCTTAGGCATATTTGCAGTGTGTCGCTAGCCTACTGGTTTGAACGATAATTTGTTTTGTCTTACACCGTTGATTTGACTTCTTATTAAAGGGCAACTCCGGTCAAACACAAAACCAAAATACATTCCTCGTATTGTTTAGTGCCACGAGTTGTGTTCACAACGAAATATTACGTCAAAGTGAAGCCGCATACTCCAGTAAAACCGATCATAAAGTTGCGACCAGCCACTCTTTAGTGGACGGCAAGCGGGTTGAAGCTTTTAGTCAAGGAACTACGGGAGAAGCACTCTTGTAGCCTCACAGTTGCCGGTGAAACTGCAGCTGATTGGTTGCACCGCGTACCACAACAGCAATGTGACGTCACGTCACGGCTGTACAACTGATGATCGATCAGTTGTGCCATCAATCTAGCAGATAGTTTCAGGTTTGCCGTAGACGCGCGGAATCAAACTTCGAACCGTGATATTTGTAAAATTACACGGAACGTCTAACAAAAATTAAACCCTGTGATTCGAGGACACTGTTAGATGAAAAATATCGTAAACCCAAATTGAAAAATTGTGACCGGAGTTGCCCTTCATTATAACTATATTCTTAGCAGCCATTCGAAAGGCGCCTCTGCTTGCTACTAACACTTATTGACCTTTAACAAATCATTCTAGAACCAGATCGTCCTAGTTCTTCACTCTTGGGATTCTGATAAATGTTTTAATGTCCTAACTCCTTCGTAGCTGTTTATATAGCCACTTTTTAAGCGCACCTAGAAGGCTTTCAAAAGAACTTCTTAAAGAACCTTCGAATCAGTACTTGATCTCAACTCTGCGCATGCCGAATTGTTTCAAAGTTTGTTCGAAAGGCCTTTAACGTTCCCATTAAAAGGTATAATACATCAACTCTCAAGTGAGTATACTCTTCATAACGGGAGAAAATTTGTCGTCATGCTGCGACTTGTTCGTTTCAAACCTGCGTTTTATTCAAAATAAATTTATTGCTTAGCCCTTATGTCGTGCATTCAGGTCAAAAGACTATTCGCAACAAAGCATGGTCGAATACACAACAAGTTTAATTGATGCCTAAGTTCCTATTCTCGGCCTCTCGCTATCAAATAATACTGAAAATGAATGTACCACAAAAGTTACGTTCGATAGATTTGAAGGTAGTCGGTAACGCTAGCAGTATTTTATTGAAGTTTGCAGAAGGAAAACGAATCTCAGTAACGCGTTAATATTTGACAAACTAACGAGCAATTACTTTCCGTTACTAATTTTTCGGTAACCGTCTCAACTTTGCAGTCGCAACCCAACCTGCATGTGGTGCAGAAAAAGAAAAACGCGTCGTTTTTGAAGAGTACAGTTGTTTATGTCTCCATAAACTCACGCTCTACATTACAGTCATCAGTCCCATATGATTGATCGTCTTACTTCATATTTTTGTTTACCAAAGACTCAATAAATAATAACTTGTCAGGCTCCAAAAGCATCCGCCACGCAATAATAAATAAATCGGCGTGATGCATGTTATCAATGAATATCTATCATATCCATGCAGTATCTCAAAGTAGGTCCTCAAGACGTTTCAAAGACTGCTTAACGTTATGTTTTTTATAGTTGTCATTTGTATGTTTCTATAAGGATAATTAAGGCAGCAGACTCTAATTACCAGATAGACGGCGGTACGACCGGGCGGAAGCAACGCCGCTAACGGTCAAACGCTGTGTGGTGTCGTGCGTGACGGCACCTTTCGAAATTCAATCAGTGTTGGAGGCCACTTCATCCGGTTTCTGGTCCGAGAAATGTAGAGGCTCTCCTCCATTTCCGCTTTCGGAATTCAGTCGTCTACGGGATACAGAAGGTGCGGAATTACCAGTATAGGTGTCGCCTCCAACACCAATGTGGCAAAAAAAGGATAAATATTGAGGATTTTTATGGTTTTATTACATTTTATACCTGCTGCTGAACATGAAAGTTTAGTTTAGTTTAGTTAAATCTAACATATCGAACTGAGTGCTTTTATTTATCGTGCACGGATATATTACAGCGTTCGCTCTTTAACCTTCCCTGAAAAGAAATGGGAGACATTTACGCCATCTTTGCTTGCTCAAAAATTTAAAACGCAAAACACAAAAATACGTTTTGCGGTTTATCATATAAAAAATAAAATTATCAGATTTTCACTGGAGTTCACGTGCTTTCAATACAAATGCACTTGTGTTACCTATGGTGTCAACGTAACAAATTTAAAATTGTATGGCACTTTCATTTATTTAATCGCATAAAGAGGGTGCTTGTCTAGGATTTATAATGCAATAAATGTACAATTTTAAATTTCTTTGTTATCAAACATATAGAGAAGTCACATATATATAATTATAACGGTAATTGTTCCCAGTTTCTGTACTTCTGTAGTCACTTTTCTCAGATTAACTAAAGTGATCACTTTCGGGGGTCATTAAGGTGTATGTTGCCAATTCCCCAACAGGCCGACGAACTGAATAAGGCGACTCTCCTAGTCGCACGTTTCCAACCCACGCACCAAGCACTTAATCAGTCAAAAAATAAATTAAGGCCATCGAAA